>JBBPJT010000289.1:0-13244 GCA_038088895.1 Xerocomus potaroensis | reverse complement strand
TGTGACCTCTACTTACAGTGACGGCTGCAATGGACGGACATGTCTCACCGACGCCTCGATAACGATGAGAAGAATAAACTGACATGAACTCAAAAGGTTGCCTTGACGGGTTCGATCTGCACCCCCCAGAATGAACACCTGCACCTTTGGTGGCGGCGGCAGTGGTTACGGCCGGAATACGCACCAGCCATGTGTCATCAAGTAGCGCTCCAATTCCAAGCGGGTTATTCAATTCTATGAAATAATGGAGGCTTGAAACATGAGAGTTGGCTCGATGTACCGCATCCTCAAAGTCTCTTTGGGAGGCTGCTGATCCCGCATTGGTACACAGCATTGTCGTCTTCTGAGCCCATCATTTTGGATCATTTGCTTTTTGCTTGTCATTCTATGGCTGTCACATGAGAGTTTTCTCGCGTGTTGTTTTACATAAAATTCATTCATAGATCCCATGAACCAAGACCACAGGATGCAGTGGCAGAGCAAATCTATACTTGTTTGGTGTGCCGGGTAGTGCTCGGCTCGGATATAGCATTGCCCATTGCCCCGAGGCATATCAGATTTCGTACTGGAAAGGGGTCAGGGGGTGGGATACGGAATATACGGTGTTAGCGTACCTCAATGACCCTTGAGGCTGGCAGCCCTCTGTCTGGATGACGTCCTCAGGTCAGTTCCACAATTCCACCGCGAACATGCGCCGACAACGTACCAAATGCCATCTGCCCTTCAGGGAAACTGATATTTTTCAGACTAAAGATTGCAGCGATAACTCGAGGTGCCAGCTGCGGCATAGTCAGGGCTGCCAACTCCAAGAGCAAGAACACGGAGATCATACTTTTCGAAAGAGGTCCCGCGACATGAGGCTGTGCGACAGGATCAGCATAAGAAAGTTCCACAATATGGTTCCAAATGCAGTCGTTCTCACCCTCCTTCTCCGCGGGTGTCAATCTTGTGGCCTCCGACTGTCGGACTAGATGCAGGTGACTGTATATAGCATTATTAACGTAGACCACGTGGTAGGCCTGGGGTACGTACTCCATCCCGAACCTGGCCAATTAGGATCAGAAGCAAACACGTTCAAATGTTGGTGAGGCTCACATCTTGTGCAGGCAGTGATTTCTCGTGGCCCTCAAGCACCCAAAGGGAAGTGGTCGACGACCCATCAAGGGCGTCGTAAACGAACTTCATTAGCGCATCGTCCACATTATCCTTTGTAGCCGTGACGCTTAGCTGAATCAGTTTCTGAGATTCTTCTTTCCGGCTTGGGTCAGCGAAGTAATTGATAACAGAAGAGATAGCGGCAGAAAACAGTAGCGCGGAGGGTACCGTATCGGCAAAGATATTGTATGCGAGGGCCTCGATATCCGAGCGTTTGGCACTTTCCAGTGCACTGGCGATAAAATGGTCGTTTTGCACATTGTTGGTGATGATCGAGGTGATCAGAATATCAGATGCGCACGCAAGAGAGATCTATGAGAGTAGTACTCGTTTTGTATCACTTTAATATAGCGAGAAACATACCGTTCCATCAATATACCGTCTTAGTCGACTACGGAAGTAGTACATGATTTCTTCTGTGGCTTGAAGAGCCGAGTGGTAGAGAGTCCAGTCCTGGGCTGGGTCTTCATTAAGGTACATATATCTAGATCGCATCAATGGAAATCCAGCGAACGAACTCTGATCTCCTACCTAGTCACGTCTGCAAACAACTCAAACCACTGCGATATTGTGTGTCCACCCAGAAAAGTGCTCAACTCGGTAACGGGTAGACCAAGCTGACTCAAACATGAACTATACAATTCAGACCGCTAAGTTTCGGACATACCACGCAGTTCGCTGCCCAGCAGATCGGCAACAAATTGATGACATCTCTGATTATGTCGACAGTTTTGGTATCACCGCTCGCTGATATAGACGCCTTTTTCACCAGGGTCTTCAATATCTTTATAAAGGACGCGACAGTGAGGGTCTCGTCCGCGATGGTTGTCTGCGCGAGATTTTTTGAGCACCAATGAATATACCGAATTGCGAAGCTAACCTCGCCTAAGGTTGTCTGAACGCCTTTCGTAAGCCTCAGCATACGCCTTCTATACAGTACACCTAGTCGGTTGTTTCCAGAGCTAATTGGCCTCGAGAAGTCATAATATGTGAGTAAATCCGACGATCTAGATGCGATACAATGACGCATAAAGTCGGGTGCCATGAACGGAAAATGAGCGTGGGTGGAGCCGGCAGGATATTGGTCCGGCAGGAGGTGAAACAGGAACCTGGTAAGCATTCCTCCATATGAACCGTCGGCGGTGTTCACCATACAATGTTGGTATCCCCAGGATGTCAGATTGTATGCTAAGTAGGCGTCAGAGAAGACATCCGGGATAGAAGGAAAGATACGGACGGGTGAAGTCCACAGTCAAGAACCGGTCTCCGCGAGTCAAACAAACCGCGTCCGCTAGGATAGCACGCGAAATGGTATATCCCGGGCACAACCCAGCACCCGGTATGGGCGGCTTGGTTTCCTCGGCTTGCAAACCGACCTTGAATTATTTGATCAGATACATTCCGAAAGCGCCGAAAGCGCATATACAAACATGAAGTTCCAGATTGTCAATGTGACCGTATAGTTCTTCCGCTGCTGACTGTAGATTGTTGAGAAGACAAGTGAGCTGTAGAATGAAACCCTACAAATATGGATGGATCTGGGTTCCATTCCTCAAAGGATGCATATGCTAACGACATATTGTGAGCGAATGACGCTGGTATCAGGATTTGGGGTACTTGCGTCGAAGACCAATGAACTTTCGAAACTCATTGAGCTACCCATCTCAATTAAATCGCATCATCACTGGACAATAATGCCTTACAGTGCAAGTTTGCCACTTTCTTCCTTGTTCTATGGCAAGAATCTCCACCACTCTTAACACCGAGGGACAGCCTCTGGCACGAAAAGCGCCGGCTCTTCGCTCGGTTGCATCCTGTAGGACCTGAGCGAGGTCTTCATCACTGAAACGACCATCAGGACCTCGTTGCAGTCTAGCATCACCCCAAGTTACAGAACTTGAAATTCTGAATAAACGACGGAACGCACTTTCCAAAAGTCCAGGTCTTGACATCACCGGGTGGCATGATTTTTTCCCGGACGACTTTTCTGAACTCCTTTGTGGTCACCTGCATAAGGATGAGTCGAAATTCATGATTCTGGACGTGAGAAGAAAAAATACCGTTCTGGGGTTCTGACCCTCGAAGAGCTTTTCAAACATTCCCTCTAACCATACCTCATCTTGTTGGCAGATGGAAGCATGCCAATGATAGAGTAAGTTAAACTCGACGGAAGCAGCGTTTCCTTGTCCACGAGAAGATACACAATGATCCGTTTCGCGATATGGCTGTCGATGGAATCCATTTGCCGTCTCCCACCAAATGACCGAATAGGGAACATACCGCAAGTGGGTCAAGGCGCCAGGTTAGGCCGTCCCGCACAAGTCCCAAAATACTTCCGACATAATCTGCAAGGATGATTTGTATGAAGAATGCGGTATTGACCATCCTTGCTCTTTGAAAGATTTCGTCATCTTGAGCAAGTAAAGAAGCCTCCTCTTCCGGGTGAGGTGAGGTAAATGTGCCGCGTTCATCAAGGTCCAGAATCTTCTGTGCAATATACTTCCACGACATAAGCACGGAAACGCAATGAAAAATAGAATGACAGACAGACTTACGTTGTGGTGACGGCTGAGGAGCACAGCGAGTGCGCAAACGGAGGGTGGCATGAAAAGAAGACGGCTGTCTGCAAAAGCATCGTCCCAGATCTTCCCGGAGCCGTCTTTTTTCCGCATACTCTCTACCTGCTCTGCATTACTCCCATAAATGATGCTTAAATCAAGATAACTGCTTGCATCGTTGATCGTCCAATTGGACATATTTGTATTGAATATGCTATGGATGATGAGATCTGCGAACGCAAAGAACAAACTCGAGAGGCCACCAGGGTGGGGGATAAAGTCGTTGTCTCTTCGGCATAGGAGACGGTCAAACACCAAGCCTGGGTCAGGCAGAGACGGCAGAGTCAGAATATGAGTGGAAGGTACTGATCGTGCATATGGTTGACCGGCTTGCCCAAGAGAAGGGGAAAGGATGTTGTAGTTGGACCCATCTACACTGCGGAATGCGTACGAAGCAGTCCGTTCGCTGGTAACTGTCGGAGGGACATTCCGGAAGGTGGAGAGGAAACCGACGGGAGGATGGGGTAGGTCCTTGTATACTATGAGGAATGTAGAGTATCAATAAGGACCGTGGATAATGAATGGCCTACATAAGCTGATGACGTGTTGCTGCATCCTTTTGGCAAAGGACGAATCGTCAGGAAGGCGCGCCATCATGATCAAGACTTTCTCAAGCTAAGTCATACTATGAGTTAGTGAACACGGAGTTGTGGAGTCACTTGCAAGAAACTCTCTGTCGTTGATTGTACCGTGCAAATTACTTATAGCATCTGCAAACGCGGGCTGTGGACAATACGACAGAGTGCCGGTGAGTATTATGCATGAAAGTAATGTGGAGTCCAACCAAGTCGTCGAGAGCGATAGGTGACCCACGAAGGGTGATCTGCTGGATGTTACGCATGCTCCTGCCGGAGAGATGGGTGGTACTAGTAGTACCGGATTGGATCGGCGAGAAAAAGAGCTGGAGAATACTCTGGACCATTATCGCGGGAGATGCAGAGAAGATGCAAGTTGAGGGTGAACAAGCTGGCGGGATGTTTAAGTGGCAGGCAGAGTCCGTGCTTGTCGCGGTGTGAGACCAGTTTGAACATTCAGTTGACGTTCTCGTCCAAACTTCTTTCTAACAACACGGTTCAATTTAGATCGCAATCAGTTCACTTCACATCTGTTGTCTGCTCCAAGACATTTCCGTCAGTCATGATTCATCTTACTCACTCCAAGTTCGAATGATTGATCAACTAGATTCGTCGTCATAAAGACAATGGGAAAAGGGAAGGGAAGTTCCGCCAGTCAACCAAAAGCAAGATGCTATCACGAGGACAGATCCCGTCTAAAGTAGCACCTGGACACAGTAATTAAGGTACGTACAATGTTCCGTGATAGCCTCCAGGCGTAGATGGCACGGCTGGAAATCCTACATGACAACACAACAAGAATTTTGCTGTAGGATGTAAATCAGTCGAGGTTCAATATTCCATCATGACGCAGAGGCACAAACCTTCTTCGCTGTCTTGTAGAACATCTTGGTCTGCGAGGACAGTGCATTAGAGCGCTCAACCAAGTTATCTAGCTTCTCGCCCCGTTGGAGGACAGACTCGATCGTCTTGTGCTGAAATTGCTGTGAGAATACGTGGGACTATGTCTGTAGTTCCAAACGCACTAGCACGATCTTTGTATCATCCAATTCTTGTTGCACTCTCATGATGGTATCTGCCTGTCGTGGGTCTTGATACTTGGTGAGATATGTCTGGATGTCCGGGAACGAAATTGCGGAAGGGTTGGAGAACGCAGACTGGGGAACCTTGGAGATGAACTCATCCAGAATCTTTGTTAAGAGTGAGAATGCAGGTCGAACAGGGTACTCCTGGTCGGTTATTATGGTGGCTGTATGCAACCATGGCAGTTACCCCGCGATCGTCAGTCAGGGTGGCAGAGACGTGGCAGCCAACGAACCTGCAAGCTGCTCTGCTCCACCACGATTAAATACATGAGCCGTGTAGTTGTTTTCCTGCACGCTCTGGCGTTGTCCCTGTCCTGTCCTGTCGACCACCGTCTTGCTGAAGAACGTCAGAAACTCGTTTATGGAGCCTCTTTGATAAAATGAAAAGGACGAGAGCTCCGAGGCAGTGCTCAAAACTGTACTCGGTGATCCTGGGGGCGCAAGGACGACGGAAATCGAGAAGATTTTCATTGTTCAGATGGTAGTCGGAGTCAGCAGTGGAGCGAAGCTTAAAGAGTCCGCGCAAGCCACGTAAGTAACTCCGTAAGTAACTCACAGCCAAATGTTCCAGTACGTGCCAGCCGTTCTCTGGGTAGTCTTGCTCTGGCTCGTCGTATACGTTGCCAAATACACATCTGGACAATCCAAACCCATTCTGCCCATCTCACAACACCGCAGGAAGACTACAGAAATCACCGTGAAGCGGCTGAGCTTGCGTCTCAAGACAGAGGCGTTTAATGCCTTCCATGACCGGCTGTCTAATTCGCTGTCTCTCAGCACCTCTCGGTTCTTGAGGCAGATTCTTTTAAAGTTGTATGATCTAGGGTGCCTTATTGGTGTCATCGGAACGTTGCTCGGATTCTGTCTGCTTTTCCTCACAGCTGTATCCTTGTCTTCAGAAATTCTGCGTACCGGACGACACCATAGTACCAACACGGTGACCAAGCGGGACCTTGAATACATTGCTGATGCCACCGCACCCGCGTCCGGCCTGCCAAAGATCAGTCCAATTGTAAGCGTCTATCATCTATGTCAAAGGATGATACGGCCCAAAAGCAAACACAGCTCAAACACTCCAGATACCGGGATTGACTGTTCCTATCAGTCACTCACCCCTGATTCTCATAGCGCTGGGCATCAGCCAATTAGTACACGAATCCGGGCATGCCATCGCCGCAGCGCTGTAGGTATGCTTCCTACTTCTGGGACAGCAGATGATTGAAGTTGCGGACAGCCACCGCATACCCTTGATTTCCTGTGGGGTTGCCGTCACGTTTGTGTTGCCTTCTGCGTTCGTTACTCTTCCCGCTGCCAAGCTTGAGAAGCTGCCTCCTCGTGACCGCTTGCAAATCGCGTCTGCAGGATGCTTTCACAACTTTATTCTCCTGTGCTTGTTGTTCTTCGCAGCCTGGTCAGGCGTGGCTACTCTTCCCACCCAGATCCTCTTCCAGGACGTTTCTGCCCAGGGGCGGCTTGTAATTAGCGTAGACTATGTCGGTACACGCCCTTTCGTCCACGTCCACGCGTTAATTTGCTCCAGGATTCGCCGCTTGCAGCACATCTTCCAACTGGGACCCTGATCACCAAGGTAGACGACTTCCCTCTGGCTTCTGTGCCGTTAGATGATACTTGGGGTCACTATTTGCTCTCTCCCTCCCTGGGCCCCGTGCAAGGTTGGTGTGTCGGTGATTCTCTTCTAAGCAAAGCCTTCGGTAAGTGTACCAGGCTTACAGCTGGTTTCGTTGTCTCCTAACTCTCTTTAAAAAGTCCCGGAATGTTCCAGTTCTGATAGTTCACACTCCTGTTTCGTTTCCAGAGCCAACAAAACCATACACTACGAATTGGATCCTATCCGAATATTTACGGACAATTTGCCGCGATGCAATTCTTCTGTGGATTGTTTGTTGTCTTCGTCCTGCGTTGTCCCTCGTCACGGTGAGCAACTCGTACGGATCTCCATCCTGAGGGACCATATGGGCACAAGCACAGAGGGCCTAGTCGTTTGGAAAGGTCCTAAAGAGGAGATCTGGGAGCAAGGTATTTCCAAACACTCGGAAATGCGAGATGACCAAGGTTGAATGAACCTCTTCCTTTGTTTAGTTCAAGTTGGTAATTTGCGTGCTCGTTTTTCGCTCGTCCCTTCCCTGCTTCCGGAAGTTGCTTCTGCTTTCTTCGAGTGCGTCATACTCTTGCGAACGTTTCCGCAAACTGATGGGAGAACAGATATATGAAGGTCGCAAATCTTTCTCTTTATATCATCAACATGCTCCCATTCACAGCGTTGGATGGTTATCAATCGCTAGTTGCATTGTTACAACTCATCCACGGTCGGAATCGCAACGACGCGGAGAATATTGATCTCGAATCCCTCAACAGTACGAGACGGTTCAATCAGGAAGGAAGAGTACAAAGAGCATGCCGGACATTCCTCAGTCTTTTGGCCTTCCTGTTGGTAGTGCTGTGTGGATTGCTAGGTCTTATAAGATGGGCAACAGACTGACATGATCGGCCCGATAGAACAATCATCGCACCCCTCGCAGAGTCAAATTAGACTCTCCATCCAACTTGAACAGTACTAATTCCATGGCCCGATCGTTCTGGCGTCCAGTTTTTACAAGCCAAGACGCCGCGAGTCCATACCCAAACACACGTTGCATTGCATTGCTCTGTCAGCCCCAAGTCTCTGTATTGCATGGTGATGATGCGACGCGTGCATAAAGTCCATGAGCCATACAAACATGATCTGATGCGAGTTGTTGCACATCGAGGTCCACTTCTCTCCCCCCCCAACACCCTCCCACGTGTCGCCAGAGTAATAAAAAAAAGTAACCACTCAAAACGACTGCATCAACGGTTTACTTCTTTTTCGTGGGTTGGGACAGGTCCACAACGTTCAGGCCTAGCAGCGTAACGTTTGTGAACACGACAAGGATGTGCGTGGAAAGCACATACCTGGTGGAAGGCTCCGCTGGAGCTTCTCAGCCTTGTCAGGGTCGTCGAGGGAGAGCGTGTAGAGATATCTCGAGCACCGTATTTTGAACTTGGTCTGGGCCTTGCCCGTTGGCGTTTTCGCAGCGACCTTCTTTATCCGGGCCTCTGTTAGGTTGATCAGTTCAAACCGACGAGTTATTTGCGTTCAAGCACGTACGCGTAGCATCCTTTCGCCGTGCAATCTCTATGAATTTTTTGATATCCTTGATTTCCTTCGGCTGCATAAAACATCAGATATGTCACATGAACTCATAGATAGAAATGTTGCATACCATGGTAAACGAGATCTTGAGGTTTCCTGTGTTGTTTTGTCTGCGACAGGGAAGAGCCTTCAATCTTGTTGAGTGGCTGAAGTCTAAGTTACTAGTTTTACGGAAAATCCCGGAGCTAGTTCACACATAGATTTCAGCTAATTAATATAATATTTTTTCTTCTACTCAGACAAACAAACGGCAAAGGCTACAAGCTGATAATAATAACATGTCGTGGTGAGTAAAAAGATTGCAAGGCAGCATTAGAGAAACATCAAGGGGGTATCAAATTTCAGTTTCAATGCTCGTCACGATTTGAGCCTACGTGGTGATCCGACAGAAGAGGTGCCGGGTGCGCTGGTCGTCTCGCTGATCACAGAAGACGTTGGTCTATGTATACGACTGCGAAGACGCTCCACTTCACGCTCTAGGCTAGAGGTATTATGAACGACTGGAATGAAATAAAACTAGTGTTGACTTACGTTAAGGTAGTTTGCTTGGCTTCTGCGGCTTGTAATTCAAGCCGGCGGTTAGCACGGACTAACTCACTTCCAGACGATTGCTGTATTCTCGTTAAGCAGGAGACACTGAGGGAAATAGACCTGACCAACCGATTGATCAAGCTTTGCACGTAGGGCCTGGATCTGTTCCTCAGTAACCTTCCGGTCCTCCTCCAACTTCGAACGATGGTGTTCATTCTCATGCAGTCGCAGCTGGAGGTCTCTAACCGTTTTGTCAGCAGAACGCAACGGTGTGCCGTGCTTCTTGTCGTTGGTGGCTTGGCTAAGCTGAGCAGTAACTTCCTCAACACGAGCTTGCAGCTGACGGATCATCGCATTCGGCTGAGGCATGCTCGCATACGATTTTGTCTCGAGGTCCACGATCCGTACGTTGAACTCCTTAACTTGCTTCTCCAACTGGGCCTGCGAGGGGTGTAAGAAATACTTCTGTGCTAAAGAACGATGAACGCACATTTTTCCTGTCCAGCTCTGTGTTCTCAATGCGGATTTTATCAAGCTCCAGCTGGCTTTCTGTAGCGTGTGTTTCTGCAGCTTTCATGCGCCCAAACGCCATAGAAACACGATCTTCCTGCTCTTCCAGAGAGCGCTCCAGGTCCTGTTTCTCGAGTTGGAGTTTCTGTAATTCGCGGTCCGAAGTGACCTTGCTGGCGTCAATGTGGTCTAGCTTGATGCCCTCCAATTCGGCTTGTAAAGATCGCCTTGCTTTTTGGAGCATCGCACGGTCCGCTTCCGCGTCGTTCAAAACGCTCCGTAGTTCACGGACTTGGGAGTGGAGAGAAACTATCTGTGCTTGCTGATCAGACTGTACTGTGGTGGCGGTTTCGTACGCTTTCGTCAAGTCTGCAATCTTCGTGTCCAGGCGTTCTTTCTCCCTCTTCCATGAGCCACTATTATAGATTTCTTCATCGAAGCGTAACTGCAAATCGTCGTAGTCTGATTGGATCTTACGATTATCTTCACGAAGGCGTGTCATAGTATCACGCTGGGATTGAAGTTCTGGAATAAGATGAGAG
The DNA here is from genome assembly GCA_038088895.1 of Xerocomus potaroensis. NCBI lineage: Eukaryota > Fungi > Basidiomycota > Agaricomycetes > Boletales > Boletaceae > Xerocomus > Xerocomus potaroensis. Next base: position 3,035 of record JBBPJT010000289.1, on the reverse strand, counting down.
GATGACGTGAAAACTCGCAAAGAAACCGTACCTTCGCTTAATTGAGCGAGTTCAGCTATGGGGAAGATGAGTACACTCTCGAAACATTACGAATGGTTAAGTACCTTGATACTTCTTTCGGGTCTGATCACCGGCAAAGTCGCGCTCAGCGAGATCCTTTTGATGTTGAAGACGTTCATCCTGAAGTTGTTGTGCTAGTCGACGCCTGTGGATACCAAGTTCGGAGGACTCCCTGTCTTCCTCCTCGATTTGCTGTTCTAGTTCCCGGAGTTTGTGTTCGGTAGTTTGAAGCCGATCTTCAATCGCCTTCTTCTCTGCGACGAGGTCAAGATGGGTCTTCTCCAAGTCAGTAAATGCACGACGAGCTATCCAGAGTTAGCACTTGTATATTAATACGCACGGTTTCTCTGCATACCAAAGATTTCGGCCTGTTCTGCCTTGGCTTGTGCAATCTCAGAATCTTGGAGCTTCGCATTGTTTATAAGCGTCTTTTGCTTGTACGATTCGATCGCTTGTTGTAGCTCTTCGCATTCCAGTCAATCGAGATTAACACTAAGATTAGCGATGTCGCCTACCCGATTGCATCGCGATTGCGGCGGCCGATGTTATTTGGAGTTCTTGGAATTGGGTTTGGAGCTGTCTGTTCGCATCTGCTTGGATTGAGCATAGTATTGTAATCAAGAGGCGGACAAACATACTAATCGCATCATTCTTGGAGGTAATCTCAGCATCCAGCTTATCGTGGATACTAGCCAGCTCTTCTCGACTTCGTCTGCGGACTTCTTCCAGCTCGAATTGCAGACTCCTTTGCTGGGACAGCTATCAGACATAGCGTGAGTCTCACTTTTACTACGTGCCAGAAAAACGTACCAGTGCTTTGCGAGACTCCTCAAGGTGCGCTGTAGACTCATCTTTGAGAACAAGTAGGGACGAATCCGGTGTGCGCATAACGGCAGAAAACTGGCGTGCAAGCTCCTCTTCGGCTGCCTGGAGTTCAAGAACGAGACGAGAGCGAAATGCATCATCCATTGGCGTGTCTTTCATAATGAGAGCAAGTAGCTCCTTGTGTTGACGCTCGACTTGATCCTTGATCTTTATCACCATCCCTTGCACGGTTTCCGCGTCTTGGAGTCTCCCCTCCAATTGCGCTATCTTCTCCGTGTACTCGTGTTCGAGTGACGCGTTCGGCCGAGCATCGGCGTTATCTGCGATTTTGGTGAGCTCATCTTCAAGGGTGTCTTTCGCCAGCTGCACTGCAGACAATTGGTCACGGTTAACCTCCAACTCATTCTTGATGCTATTAAGGTCTGCCTGTAAGCGTCGGTTACTAGACTCCGCTTTCTCCCTGGTCTTCCGTTCAGCTTCCAGGGCCGCCAAGGCTTTCAAGGCCCTTTCTTCGTTCGCTCTAGCAGTCTTCTCGATGGCACGAAGCTCGACCTGCTCTATCTTATTTTCGCGCACGAAGTCTTCTGCTTCCCTGGTTAATGCCAACTTCGCCTTCTCCAGAGATCGAATGTATACCGCGTTCTTCTGCAGTTCCTCCTGAGCATCTTTGAGCTGCTGGTCGGTAACTTTCTTCGCCTTTTCAAGCACGTAGACATGCTCAACAATCCTCTTATCCTGTCTGGACTCGAGTTGCTTTATCTCCCATTCCTTGTTCTTGAGATCAGTGAGAGCTTTATTGAGAGCCGAGTCCATCTTAGAGAGACGGTCTTGGTCCAAAACAAGCTCCCTCTTTTGGTTAGTAGCAACCTGATGAAGCTGTTTGTACTTGGCCGTTTCGGCCTCCAACTGTTTTCGAGCTTGTTCCAATTGGCGCTCGAAAGCTCGGGATCCCCGCTCTAGCTGTAAGACCGTGTCCTCGAGTTCGTGGTACTTGATTTGAGCTGAACCGAGCTGTCGCTCCAAGGTCTGAAGCATCACGAGTTAGGAATATAAATTGACTACAGGATGGAGTACCATACCTCTTTGGCCTTCTCCACCTCTGTGAGTTGTGAATCCGAGTCGATTTGCTTCGCATGAAGTACCTGCAGCTCCGACTCTAATGTTCTCTTCGACTTCTCCATAGCTACGGCCGCAGCTTCAGCCTTGTTGAAATTCTCATTGGCAGCCCTTTCGCGCTCAAGCAGCGATGCATGCGAACTTTCGAGCTGAGCATGCTGGCGTTTAACCCTCTCAACCTCGAGCTTAAGCTTGCTTTCATTATCAAGGGCAGCCTGTCTGAAGACATTAAGCTGCCCTTGAAGATCCACAGCCTGGCGTCGTAAGTCGGCGAGTTCCTCATCCTTGCTTTTCTCGACTTCACGCCGGCGTGTCTCCTCCGTGGTTCTTGTCTCCATGACTGCGCGTAGCTCATCGAGCTCTTCCTGCAATCTGGCCTTGGCGGCTAACGCGCGATCCCCATCAACCCTGTAGGAATCCAGTTCTGCTTTCTGCTTTTCCGCTAGGGCGCGAGTTTCAGTGACATCCTTTTGAAACTGGGTGCGTTCTCGCTTCGAAGCAGTAACCTCTGATGCAAGGCGAAGGATATCATCCTCTTTTCCCCGGAGCATTGTCGAGTAGTCGTTGGCAGTGCGGGTCAACTCAGCCACTTGGTCCTTTGCTTGTTGAGAACCCTTCTCGAGAGAGTCAATTTTGGCATTCAAAAGTTCCCTTGGAGATGAATGAGTGTGATCTGCGGCCATATTTCACTGATACTCACGTCGCATGTAATTCTGCAGCTAACTTCGACTGAAGCTCGTGGATGGATGCCTCGGAACGCTCTTTAAAGCGGACAAAGTCTTCATCGCGTTGTGACACCAGTGTCGTAAAGTCTTCATTCAGTTTCTGTAGCTCGTCTCGTTCGTTTTGGAGCTGTCCCATGTTACTTTCCATCGTGGAGAGTATACCTGTAAATTCCGACTCTTGTCTCTTCCAGTCGTTCTGCTGAGCTTCGAGCCGGACAAGATGTTCGGCGGCTTGATCAAATGCCTGACGAAGGTTTTCATGTTTCTCATCACTTTCCTTCTGTAGAAGTAGTGCCCGATCCAGTTGCG
>JBBPJT010000288.1:0-32279 GCA_038088895.1 Xerocomus potaroensis | reverse complement strand
TGCATCCCCTTGGCTGCGTCAGTGAGTCTTGCAAGACGTTTAAACCCACCCCCATCATCCTCTTCGTCATCGTCGTCGTCATCCCCTCCCTCTTTACCGCCGTCCCCTTGTACCTCGACTTCCGATATCTCATCCTGTAAATGCGCAGAGGGCTCCTTATTGGGTTGTGGGACATGTTCAGTGGAGAATGGGTCCGGTTGAATGGACCCTTGTAGTGATAGCATCTCATTTGCTACCATCAATCTACCAAAAGAAACATTCAACAAGATCGATAGAAGAACTGCGAGATAAACACACCCTATCACCGTAAATTCAACGTAGCCATCAGGATCACCAAGTTTCGATCCTGTCAAATGGTGTACCCAGCGGCCACTACTTTCCACCTCCTTGTCCCCTTTAATCGTCTTTGTGGAATCATTTATTTCCACGTCAATCTCTCCGTCAGGTACCCCTTTTGATTCACCACTTGTATCCCAGTCTCTTCCAGCGCCAAACTCCGGGTCGTTCTCCGCTGGGCCGTACTCAAACGCCCACAGGCCCTGGGGGATATGGTGTCGAGGGATCGAGACATTAAAAGTGCGATGCACGAGGAGGGAGATGTGATCAGGTGAGCATAAATTGATCCTACCCACTGCACAAGATCGGGTGTGGGAGTAACTACAGCGAATAGGCAAGACAAAGGACATACATACCTAGTTTCATGGCAATTTGAGGTCCCCAAACTGTAGCATCAAAGCTCACGTTACACACGGCAAAGGGACAGTCGCCGTGTATACTTGCGGTATTGCTCAGAAATCGTATGTTTGAATGCGCCAAGAGTACACCTTGCAAGGATGGTACGTAGCTGTCCGTTGAAAGGGGTAATCACAACAAAGCAAGTGTGCAGCCACAAATTACAATGCTCACCGCATGATCATACTATCTAGCATTTCTTCCACACCAGCGCGCAGATTAGATGCAAAGACAGGGGGAATGGAAAGGACAATGGTAGCGTTGATTGTGCGGAATTCGCTCAGGTGGTTTGACTTCCCTTTGTCTTTGGTGAATTTTGATTTGTGCTTGTGCGACAAGGCATCTTCCGGAGGAGGCGTAGCCAACTGAGTTACTTCCTTGAGTTTCTTGTGTCGTTTTTCTGTCTTTCTCTTGATACTTGAATCAACATCCTCTGTTGGGTGATCCTTGCGCTTTCTGGACTGAGATCCCGACACCATACTAGTCATTGTCAACAAATGGTTCGTCGTCGTCTTGCTTTTTTCTGGTATCACGTGATCTATATTCCGTCAATGCAACCTCTTCGTTCGACATTAACCAAGTACCTCGACCGTTGACTTTATGGTGCGTCGTCTCCGGTTAATAGTCGCCATGCTACTCATTCTTTGTGTAGTCCGTGCCGAAAATCATCGGACAGATTATTTTAACTGGCGCACAAATATTCGGCAAGGCCCTCGCTGCGGCCGGAAAACAAGCTATTCAAAGTACGGCGCGCGTCTTAGATCACATTCTTTGCTCTTACTGATCGCGACATGCCTCCGTTCATTCGCACGTGTCCATCATATGTTTTCTTTCTGTCTTAGATGCCAAACACCGGCCAGAGACATTAAGCTCTGATGTCGGAGGTGTGCGCAACGCCACTTCTGGTTCGGTAACAGACAAGTTGACGCGTGAACACCGCATGACACTTGACGAGGCGCATCTTATCTTAAATGCGAAACGCGGGGAGGCTATGGAGAACATAATGAAGGCAAGCAAACACACGGTTGTTCACAAACGCGCTGGTCAGCTAATGGACTCACTTCCTTAGAATTACGAGCATCTGTTCAAAGTAAACACCCCTCGACCTGCTCCAGATCCACCTGCATCCGGCTCGCGGGCCAGTAGGCCGCCATTGCCACCAACACATTCACATTACCTACAATCAAAGGTGGTTCGTGCGCGCGAACGAATAGAGGCAGAACTGCGCATCGGTCAAGAGAGTGCACCGGTTGAGGGCAAAAAGCCTGCGGCAGAGCCAAATAGTCCGGGATCAGACCCAAGTTGAACGCCCCTCAGACACATCTTTGTAGCGTATTTCGTGACTCATTCCCCTACAACCGCTAGATAACACAGCTTCTAACTCGATTCATCCCATCTCTCTCTTTCTTCAAGCACGCGCTACAGTCCACAAGTTTCAGGCACTGCAGGCGGCATCATACTTACTGCGCAAAGAGTGTTCGAAGCAAGGTGATGTGATTCATTTGCAGAATTTAGAATTCGTAAGATGTACATACAGACGGGCAAGATTCAGCTGAGTCGAGAATACCTGATCGAAGAGAACAAATATATCATGAGTTCATGATTCCTGTTTTCCCTGCAGTCGATGCCAGGCTTCGACCTGTTGCCTTCGGGAAAGCCATTGGAAGAATGGGAGAGTGATGCACGATACTACAATCCACGCAAACTGCACGCCAAAATTGAGACCAACTAGGAATAGAGTATGGTTAGATCAATCCCCCTCTTCATGGGTATTGCACGCACTCTGGTTTTTCGTGTTGAAGACAATAGTACGGACAGTATTGGAGACATTGTAGAAGGGCATTGCATAACCATATCGAAATACGATTGGGAGTATCTCGATAGGGTAGTAGGACACAGATACATTGACTGCATAGTAGAAATCATGAGTCACTGGATAGCTCTTTGGGAATAATGACCTGCTGATGATCCATAAGATAAGAAAGACTGGGACGAACGCAACCGTCATCAAGGTGATCATGGATTCCAAAGCGAATCCCCTATTGATGGATCAATATGCAACTCACAAGAGTCGACAAGAAACGTGCAGCGCAGTCATTGCCATCCAGGACATCATCCAATAGATAACGAAGCCGCCGTTGTAGCTATACGAGGGATCAATACGTGGTCTCAAAACGGTAAAACCGCCATACTATCGTCCGAATGGGACACCAAACGCCAGACTCAATAAGGCATACATGAGCTGGGGCCGTGTGAGTTTGGGAAAGCACGCATATGCATTGCTTACCGAGATGAAAAAATACAGAATAAACGGCCAGAGTAAACGCACCAAGATTAACGATCCTAGTGTCAGACGTCTGTCGAGACCACTTCGATTATTCGCAGCCAAAAGATGGTTCTGCAGGGGTGAGTTCGTACTGGGGGGTGAAACATCCTGAGGCCGAACCCACCGTTAATATGAACTGCGGAGCAACAAATCAATAACCTCCCTGATATGGCAAAGCGCGCCTTACCGCTAGGATCGTAAGGTAAATAAGTCCGACGAAATCAACGGCAGATGCCCTACAAAATAAGGATTTAGTGGTTACTCTCACCCTTCATGCGACGGGAGAAGGACAAACACAGGAACATTGAATGGTCTGAGGTCGAACACTGCATAATTAACTGGCAGTGTCACAAGGGACGGTGCGGTGCTCATTAATTCAGAAAGATTCGGGTGAGACGCCAATTGCCTTGTAAATGCAAAACCGAGTGTGTGCGTGATGTTCGTAAGGACAACGTTGACCTATGAGATGCGTACCATCACAGATATAAGGCGCGAACAAAAGGCGCTTACCATCGGAGAGATAATGGTACGGCTGGAAACATTACCAAATGTCATGTTAGTGTTGGAGGGTGAATGCTTACTAGGCGGCTTCATTCCTTGCGTCTGTAAGGTATGCACTAATCGCGTTTGAGGTATTATATGTTGCATCTGTGGAATTTATTGCTAAAAGTAGGTTGGAAGTCGCGCCTGGGTTGACTAGGAGCGTCTCGTTAGCCAATTTGGATGCCCAATGTGTGGTCGCGCACCTGTTACAGCAGCCCAACAGCGGTGATTAAGTAGAGCCGTCTGAACGTCCGATGGTCCACTTGGAAACTCTGAAGGGTCTTTTACCAACCATGACAGTTGTTCGTGTCCATGTAACGCCGAGAACGCTTGCGTGACTGCCTGACCAATCTGGCCCCCATCAAAATCCTCAAACCGCTTTATTGGATGCACGTGGATCGTGAGTCTGGAAGAAACTTACTACAACATAGCCCGTCAGGTTGTCAATGTTTCCGGAAGGTCTCCCGAGAGCTGCCCAATAAATCGACAGGATCGCAAATACAATGAATATTATGAGGCCAACAGCCAGAAGACTGATCCTAAGCCATATTTTCCTGGCCACAGTCGTACCTTCATCCTTGTCGAAAAGTTTATGGGAGAACGGCGGGTCCTATAAGCTAGTCAGTAAAACACTGGATCAAGAATAAGAGCATCACATCGCCTTACCGGCTCATCTGACGGGGTATCAATATTATTATAGTGCTGACATCCAGGAGTCCGAGCTGGCGACATCTGTAACGACAAGGTAAGAAACAAGTTGAGGGGGACGTTGTTGAGCTGATCGCAACTTAATCAGCCATGCTCAAATTCAAACCGATTGCTGAGTGAGACGGTCGGCGTCGGATACCGAGCGAGGGTCCATGTCATCCATCATATCACTTGCCGGCGCTCGTCCAAAAGAATGTTGATAATTCAACACTATCAGTTAGTCCTTGGTCCAATATGTATAATATCACATTACGATTCACTACTTTGAATACTGTATCCTCCCTTTACAACAAACCTGAAAAGTGAATGCTACGCAAATCAACGGCGTCGCCTCCGCCTAGATTTCTTCGGCGGTTCGTTATCAATCTCGACCGGACGCTGACAGACTGGACATCGACCGGAAACGTCAGTTAACCAAGGGTCGATGCAAGTTTTCTGTTCGATGCCTCAGAAAAGAAATGGCATAGGGATCGGTGGGCTCACGTGGAAGACATGACCGCAAGCTAGTAGACGTAATGGTTGCGGTCCTTCTCCAGCATCTTCAAGCTGAGGCAGTGCGTCTCGATCTTCCTCTGTGATATTTTCAACTGGAATCACTGCCTCATCGCCACGATGTGCCGCATCCTCCTTGTCAGGATCTCGCTGAGGGGCCGCAGAGAGTCTTCTCGGCTCTTCAAAGTCCATCAGGCAAATCGCGCACGCAGCGCGATTGCCTTCCAGTCTAACAAAGGGATATTCACATTGTTCCCAATTATCTTCCCAAGTCTCTGGTTCTTTGATCGTATCGGACATTGAAACCTTGTTTCTCAGATGTTTGGTGTGAGCGTCCGTTATATTGTCCTTCTTCGGGGTCTTTCTACGGAAGAAGGCAAATCTTTTTCTTGGTGCAGGCGCAGGCGGCTTGGGAGGATAGGTATGAATAGGTTTCGGTAAGGAGACAGGTGCTGACAGGTCGTCGGGTGGCGGCGGGATGTAAATGACGAGAGGAATGCGGTCGACAAGTGACTTGGGAAGCTTTCCAATATCTGGCTTGATGTAATGCGGATTCTGTAGCGGATGGCGTCCCAGGCAAAGTAATATGATGCTGTAGAAGAGCTGCAAAGAGTCAATTTTTTGGAGGACAAAAACAACCAAGAAGCTGACCATGATGAATGGCAAAACCATGAACACAAGAAAACCGAAAAGAACGACTTCCAAAACGAGCAAGTACATGGTACACAGAATTCCAAAAGTAAGCCACCAGACGAGCGGGGCAGAAAGACGGCATGAGTCTACTGAAGTATACTCAAGGATGTGTGCGGTCAGGAACCATGTCAAGGTGAACATGGACAAAAAGAGAGACAACCTGACAAGAAGTCATTCTCGGCTGCGGACGAAGCATGGGTTAACAAACCGCGCATAGATATGATTGTAGGGCACTGGTGGATCTTCTGAGTTAGCAGCAGTCGATGATCCTCTATCTTGTTGCCTTCCAGGAGTTGTGTCTCCGGGATGTACGCCGGACTGAGACTCGCCAGGCTGCGTCGTTGATTCGGAGTCTTCCCGTGGGGCGTTGTCCCTAGATCTTGTTGAGGGATAACAGTCCGAGAGGAAACAATACTAGCTCACACTGCCCGTATGCGAAAGTAATTCCAACATGTCAACCCAGATGACACGACGAGTCGCACCAACCAAAGACAATTCCAGGCAACCAGCGGCCGACCGCAGGCATGAATTTGGTTGATCGTGTCATCCTCTGGGCTTGTGACCACCGAAGCAACGCTGAGGAGCGCTATGACAGAGACGGCCTGATAATACCACAAACATAAGAAAAAGGCTATATAACAGGAGGGAACCAACCTGAAGGAAGTTATAGATTAATGTTCCGAGTAATGATACCAATGCCTTTCTGGTTCTGGATGCATCTGGGCCCATACCTAACAGCTCCTTCACCCTTTGTAAGAATGGTCTTGAAGGCCTCTGGACGGGTTGCGCTGGTGCTGGTGTTGCTCGAGTCCTGCCAGGGGATTGGCTGACCTGCCTAAGCCAAGAGGGCGGCCTTGCGGACCGTCATCAGTGATCGACATGGGAGACGATTTAAAATCCGATTTACTCTGCAAATTCAACATTGTTCGTCGGGGTGGAAGGAGCTGTTTCCAGGCCGCGCTGTGCCGAGCGACGATAGGACGCAGATATCCGTGCTCGAGAGGGAGGTGTTACTGTGGGGATGTCACCGGTCGACTGGGTGCGGCGAAGCGATTGCGAATCCAGAGCGGGAGAATTAGACATGGTGAGCGTTTGGAGAAAAGGAGCAACGAGGGATGAGGTCGGGGGATTGACACCTGCGGCGTGTGCTAATAGCTGAAAGATCAAAGAGTGCTGCTGTAGCAAGCCAAGTCGTCGCACATCCAAGTCGACACTGATCACAACTGCGCAGCTCTCCGCTGTCAAAGGATTCTGGACAACGGTGAAACCGTTTAGTTGGGATGGGACAGACAGACAAAGTGTTGCGGCCACGGAAACGGATGGTTCAAGTGGCCCACACGCAGCACTCCTTTTATTTATGTACAACTCCCGCGTAATTCCATTCACATCTCAGCTTTCTAGAATACATGATCAAGCTTGTTACCTTCGACGCCCTTCATACCCTAATTACGCCCAGGAAACCCATCCACGTCCAGTATTCAGAGGTCTTTGCGCCATACCTCGGTGTATTACATCCAAGTGCCGTCCAGCTCTCGTTCAAGGCCAGTAAGTCACCCAGTCCACCAACTGAGTCCCGCCCGACCACTTCGAGGCTTGAAGCAGATACAGAAGGACAAGCCTGCTTACCACAACCCGCTCGGTGCTCACGGATGGTGGTCTGAGGTTATTAAGAGGACAGCCATAGGAGCAGGCGCTGACCCGCAAGGTATGCGGCCATTTCGCCTCCACACCGAAAACGCGTGGGCATTGACAGGGTGCATGCAGCAGTTCAAGTGTCCCTGGACAAAATCGTGTCTCGGCTTATGGACCGTTTCAGTTCTAGCCAAGGATACAAACTCTTTGATGATACACTCCCCGTGCGTATGTCGTCAGCGCATCGCTGCCATCCTGTCTGGTGTGTGATAGATGAAGCCCAGTACGTCAGCTGCAAGAAATGAACATTCGCACGGCGCTTATCAGCAATTCAGATGCAAGAATGCGTATGTTGTCGCATATCGAGTATCATGGAGTGGGCATTGATTCCACCTACAGGCCCCGTTCTTGTCGACCTTGGAATATCCCCGTTTTTGCGTCCTCTTGTCCTGAGTGAAGAGGAAGGAGTTGAGAAGCCTAGCGCAGAAATATTCCGACGCGCATTCGAGCAAGGCGTTGATGGCGTCACTCCTCTCGACCAGGGCGTGCATATTGGCGATGAACTTCAGTGGTGAGCTTTGTCGCATCCATACTGTAGTCTAGTAGTGACTATCGAAAGTGACTATTACGGAGCCCAGCATGCCGGAATGCAAGCACTTCTGATTAGGCGACCTAGCCCTGAGGGAGACCAAGAGAACAAGGAAGCGGATGAAGACCTTGGAAATGTCAGGGTCATTTCCAGCTTACACAACGTAGTCGGCTGGGTGAGATCACAGTGTGGATCAGAGACTTATTTTGGAATTAGTTAGATATGGGTCTTATAGCGGTACAATTTTTTTGTGAATAACCAAGGCACCATTCATAGGTTTACTACCGGCATCAAGTGCTAGCCCAGCTTACATTTTTCAATCCATTGATCGCAGACACGCGGATATCACAACTCAAACTGGTGAGATCTGTCTAGAAAAATGTTGGACCGCATGAGTTGTGCGCGTATGGGATTGCAAATCATTGCACCTGCAAGGGCCGTCTCGCGTGACAGCAACGGTCAATCAAACCGGATCGAATGACATCCCCTTCCAAAGAATCACGCATGAGAAGCAAGGGATGTAAGTGTATTTTGACAAGGCAATAGTAAGAGGTGCGAAGCGGAACAAAACCCGGGGTAACTTGTTGAGTCCACTTTTCGCTCATAAATCAGGGGCAGAGTGCTGCAATCCGGGATGGAGATTTGGTTGTCACAACGAGCTGAGCAGAGGGCATTAAGGTGGTCATAGTGCATGGTAGGACCGCGCTACAAAGAACCAATGTCCGACCACGAGGTCTGCTTGAGCGGCTTTAGGTAGTCCATCCTCATCACAGTCTTCTCCCTGGGCAAGACTATGTCTTGGACTTTTTCGCCCTGCTTAAGCATGGTCCAGCGTATGACACGTGGGTCCCGTCGAAGTCTGAGGACCAGTGAATTGAGGGTCTGGGGTGAGGTGTCAAAGTACATGGTCCAATAGCTAGAAGACGAAGTGAGAGATGGAAGCGAAACGGTGAAGTAAACTCACTCTCCGATGGATTGACTCTTTTTATGTCTCCTCATGACCTGAGGCAGTGTTCGAGTGCCCCAGAACTCAATATTGCGGACGACGCCGCCGTGGTTCATGACATGGCGAGCCGACATTGTCACAAGGTCTTTAATGTGTTTCTGAAGCACACGGTCAGCCCACCTGGCGTCGAGGCGGGAATGCACGTACATATTCTCTAAAATGAGCAGATATACACAGCATCTTGTAGAACGGCATTTGTGGTGCACGATACACTTCCGTTGTAGAAGGTCAGTAGCATTACTAAGCAAAATGCGAGTTCGGGCATCAGCTCAGCTGGCCCTCGCCGATGGCAACCTCAAAACGCCATTAATAACTCATCATCAGTCAGACTGGTCAAGCCTCAAAGGACCAGGCTCAAGGACGGTACAGACACACATGCAGACACTCGCTCTATGCGGTGGACATGTTCAAGAAGCCCGCAGTGTCGGTGGGTTGTTTTTAATTTCCGAGAGACTCTTACAAGACGCGTCGTCGAGGTCCGATTGACCTAAGAAGCACCGTGGCAGTACCGAGGACGATTCATGCTGGTACGTGCACCACTTGTTCGTCGCGATTGCGGCCGGGCGCGTGTTTGGGGCGTCGACGAGATGAGACGTCGACTTTCCACGTGATATATTCATTTCCCGGCGCCAACGTTGGTTGACGAGCGTCATTGCCTAATTTGAGCGCGCTGAGCCAGTTGTACATTGGATTGCCTATCCTTGGTGGCAGCCGTGTTGACATGTTCCGAGTCCTGCGATAGAACGCGCTGTAAGTGGGCATGTTCGTAACCAGTCTGGGCTTCTCCAGTGATGAATGAAACCAATACAGGGTAATTTGCATCGTCCACAATGTGCTGCGATAGCCACGGAGCGAATCAGACCTCATGAGGAGGAGGATTGCACCGAGAATTCTGATCTTTGCGCAGACTCTGTGTAACACGTTTCCGACCAGGACAAGTCTCGGTAGATCTCCTGTCATCCCACTACGTCCTCGTTGGTGACCGCCTCTCTGGTAAGGTTGTCAATCTCACAAGATCTATTATACATCCATCCAGCGCACGCCAGTTGCTATATCTTGTACCCCTTCTCTTCTTTTCTGTGTCGTTTCCTAGTTGCCCTGTATATCCTTATTTTTCTCCCTCCTGTGGTACCTCGTTCATTCTCATGCTCCTTGTATCACCATCGCGTGCTCTGCCGGTTTGCTGACTTGGTGGTCTCCGGCTTCCCCTTCCATACCCTCCCGTCCCGCGTGTATGCGCCGACGTACACGAGAGCCCAGCTTCTTCTTGCTTCTCTGTACGTCAACCCTGCCCATCAAATTAATCGCGCATTCAGCCTATCCAATTCCCCGATTCTTCCTTTTCTATCACTAAGCTTCTCCCCTCCCCCTTCTTAAAGCACCATTCGCGTGCGCAGACACCTTTTCGAGCTTCATCCTTCCCCCTCATCATGTCTGCCTCGCTGCGCCCCGCAGCGGAAGGAATCTCCCGTCCTCCCCGTCTCCAACCCTCTCCCTCCCTCCCAAATCTGCGGTGTGTACCACTCTCCCATCCTCTCCATCCGGCTCTCACTCACTTTCACGCGATATAGCGCACGCAACCTCTCTTCCGACCCGCCGTTGGCGCGTCCAAACCCAACTGCTTCTTCATCTCAAATGCCTTCCCTTAACCCCGCAAAAGACACTGACATTCACCCAACCAAACGGTCCCGCCAACAGTCCAAGAATCATCACTACCTAACGCCGCCACTCACTCCCGCATCGTCACTCAAAAGCGACAGCACAGACGCAGATCCAACGGATTTCAGCCCCCTTACTGGCGAGCAAGTCGCCTCACCCAGAAAACTTCTTTCCAGTGATTCTGCTGAAAGCCGCTTCCTGATTGTGAGTCCCTCACACGTCCCATCCAGCTGAAACTGACAGCGGAATTTAGATTGGAAACGTTCCAAGCGACCTCCCCGAGGATGTAATTAAACCATATTTCCACTCATTGGTAGTCCTTCCGGATAATTCGTCTCCCGTTCGGGCGAACTCGCAAAGTATTTCAAACCCTGGGAACGCTATCCAGGCCATATATTATTGCTTCCAAGAAAAACGAGCCATTATCCTCTCGTTCTACGACATACGTGATGCAGAAAGAGTCAAACGCCTTATAGAGACCAACGGTTCACGTCGATACCCTGCCTCTGACTCAGGAGATGAACAAAGGCTCACTCATGAGAGCGTGCAGAGCAGCCCATGGGTGGAGGGATTGACTTGCTTGTTCGTAGCTCCAGATCATTTTCTACAAGTGGGTCTGTCCCCGTACATTGTGATGCAGTATTCTTCTACTCTTCTAGCTCCTCGGCCAGACAGCATCAGCTACTGTGACACGCACGGAAGGCGCATTTTGCGTGTCAGTCAGTGGAATGATAGCAGAGCGTGATCACAATTATTCTGGCTGGAGCAGAATTCGCTTCTGCGTTCCCGTAAAACTCAAAAGTTTGTTAGCAAAGTACGGGGAAATCAAGTCGTTCTACCTCCTAAAAGAGGACGAGGAGAAACGTAATCAGGTATGTTTTGCTTTGAAAGATATCGTTAGATGTACTCGCACCCCAATGCTGTTTGGCCGCGCGAAGCCCCAGCCTGGTCACAAGAAATTTGCATCTTGTTTTCCTTCCATGGGTTTGGGTCTGACTGTTTGTCCGCCAGCTGTTCATGGTCGAATACTACGATATTCGTGCGGGAGAATTGGCATGGGAGAGCCTGAATGGCCGCGTAGTTGACAACATGAAACTTCGGCTCTTTCAACGAGATGCATTGCGTGGTGGGTATAGTGGGCCACGGGATTTGGACAGAGAAGATTTGGTTGGCTTAGAAGGTCATCTCGGAGGTGGACATGCCGCGGAGCCGAACACACCCACGGCTTCCACGTACTTATCACAAACGATCACGACCTCGAGCGGCGTTCCATTCCCACTTCTGAACGACGCGGGTCCCTGCGAACGCGAGGGAACCAGCGCCACTAGCCCGGACCTAGGCTCAGTGGTAACGGGCTATAAGCCGTCTGCGCCCGATCGTCAAAAACCCATATCCCGTTATCCTGTAGGCATCATCGAGTCTTCGACGAACGAGGCGTTGCCTATTGACAGTCTTCACGAAAGCGCTGGCGCCTTCGCTGCAGATCAACTTGGTAGACGTGGATCGAACAATCTCTTTTTTGACGCTGTTCGTTCTCGTACTCATCACAGGCCGACTGATTCGGATTACATGCGAACTGCCAGTGTGAGCCTTGATCACTCACAGGCTTGTTCTTTTGAGGTGGCTGGTGGCACAACCGACCTGTGCACCCCAACACGCTCGGCGACTCAGCCACAATCTGTCCATGACTATTTTACTCATACGGACAGATACGCCGCGGATGCATCCATGCAGTCTCCTTGGATTTCTTCCTCCCTCGCTCACGGTATGCAGTACCCGGTCTCCCCACAGTCGCCTATACCTCCTTTGTGCCCTTCAATATGCTGGGATGCTTCAGCGGGCACTTGGGTCGCATGGGGTGCCCCAGGCATGCTTCCAGAACAGTGGTCCACATTTCCACCACCCGCAGGGTATTACCATGGAGCTTCCTCTCAGAATATCCCCTATCACTATCCACACGCATCCACCCCGTCTCTAACCCACCATCCATATGCGACTAGCTCCAGTCGTGTATATCCCATGACGTATCCAGTTTCGCCCCGGGCTCCGCCCGAGAACAATCAATTGGACATCCGCAAGATTGAGCAGGGACTCGATACGCGGACTACTGTCATGATCAAGAACATTCCCAATAAAATGACTGACAAGGAGCTGATCGCGTTCATCAACAAAATTTGTCCTAGGCGTATTGATTTCCTATATTTGAGAATGGATTTCCAGAATGGTCTGAAATCCATGATACTGCTCTGGGGTTCATGGCACTGACTTTACTTGTTTGGTAGGATGTAACGTCGGATATGCATTCGTGAACTTCATTGGGGTAGAGGATCTTTTGCGGTTCGCAAAGTCGACCCTGGGAGAAAAGTGGTAAGTCCTAATTCATACACTATTTGAATGGATCATGATGATACGCCATAGGAACATGTACTCCAGTGAGAAAGTACTGCAAATGAGCTATGCGAATTATCAGTAGGTTTCTGTACTCTGGATCATTTGACGCCGTGAAGTAAATATGACGGTAACAGGGGAAAAGAAGCACTTGTTGAAAAGTTCAAGAATTCGTGCATCATGGATGAGCGTGAGGAGTGGCGCCCAAAGATATTCTACTCAGATCCCGGACCAAAGCAAGGACTCCCGGAGGAGTTCCCGAAACCAACCCACATGCGCAGGAAAGAACGCAGTTCCTATAACAGGGGGGCGTTATTTGTGCCTGGCCTTAACAGCGGGACGGGGTACCCTAGGACGTTCTTGAACGCTACGACTTCTACCCCCCATCCACGCGCTAGTCATTCATCAGCAGTATCCCAGAGCGACGAACGACAACGCAAATTTAACTATTCCGATCATGAAAGCAGTATGCAGTAATGACTGCCGATGCTACTACAGCGCACAAAACCGTCCAATGCATATTGGCTCTGTTCGGTTCTACTCATGCTACCGTGTCGTCCCTTAATGTTCCTTGCTGCTTCACCCCGACGCATTAGACACGTACTTTATTACCTTATATTTTTAAACGATAACTGACACCGATTGTACACGTTGCTCTGTTTCTCCATTCTCTCGCGCTCGATATCATCTGTTTTTATTCACTAACGTCAAATAGTGTAACTCATACCCGAAGATTGGAGAATGTATTGCACCATGACCCCGCGTAAATAAGCTCCGTTTCGCGAACGATCAGCGCAAAAACCTGCTATGTGAAAGCACTCGAAGATGAAGCAGATTAGCTCTGGCACAAATTACCAGGGTAAGTTACAGTTGAAAAAGAAAAGTCGCTCGACCACGAAGCAAGCAAGATATCACCAGCGTCGGTGTAATATTTAAATAGGATGAGATGACTTACGGCGAGAGAGCGTCACGTGCGTGACTCAACCGAGATGCGTTCAACATGCGGCTTGAGCAATCAAGTCGGGTCTCCACACGACACGACACTTACAAGCGTTGATTCGTGCATCCATGTTGTCAGAAATTATAGCGTTTTATTGTTCAGCCGTTGAGGCATTGCTGTGAGAAGCCTGGTGGCTTGCTATGCTGGAGTAGAAATAGTGACACCTATACACAGCGCAGAGGTGTACAACCGTTTTACATGACCGAAAAATAATAAAATAGATGTATCTGAAGAATAGTTAACGCGAGAGATTTGATGTCCTCTTCTCATGCGACGTTGGATTTTGCCCTAAAAAGGCAACTCATACAGAGTCGTTACCTACCTACCCGCCACCAGCCGACTCACGCCTTACCAACACACCAATCAGGTTTCCTAAACATTTCTTCGCAGTTTTAAATGGACACATCTTCTCTGACAAAATTGGAAGAGGAGAAGGCCCGCCATGTGCGGCGTGTAAACCTCAAAACTTTGAACCTCTCCCTTGATACTCCAGGTCTGTCATAGCTCTGCCACGGAACCAATATGTCTTACCCCGTAGTAGAGCCTTCAAAACTTGACTCATCCTTAAAGCGTCACACTGCGTTCATCAAACGTATGCGTCAGTCAATCGGTTTGGATAACCGGGACCAGATCATCAAGGATATTGATTCACTTTCGCTCGAGAAATACATCGACGAGATAGCCGCTGCTGCGCTAGATGGTATTGCGCGATGTAAGACAGAGAAGGACGTGTGGGCTGCGGTGGAGGTGCGAGATCCCTAAACCTCTGAACATACTCACTCACATGCTTCCAGGTCATATGCACTCTCCATAGGCGATTCCCAACTTCATTTTCCCCCACCTTTGTGAACTTGTTAACTTCCGCTATCGCTGCTCCTTCAAAGGCAGCCTTGTCTGCTCTTCCTCCCGATCAGCGCGAGAAGGAAGACGCTGCTAGAATCGCCCGCCAGCGACCTGTCCTTCGGGTGTGCTCCGAGCTCACTTTGGTTGGCGTTATCAAAGATTCTCCGAACAAGAGTGGCGGTGAGTGGATAATGAAGACTGTCAGAGAACTGGTAAGACATATGTTACTCTGCCGCATGCGTTACGACTGACGTCCGATGTAGTTATCGAACGATCCTACTCTATCTTCTCTCCCTTTACTTTCGACATTTCTCAAATCGTACGCCCGCCCATATCTTGGACTGATGCCTGTGCAAACCAAGCAAATACCTAACGACTCGGAGCCTGGTACTCTGTCCTCTATCACAAGTGGAACGCAGGAAAACTTTCCTCCACTTTTTAATGAAGACGAAGAACTGGTAGAGCATGACACGCGTGATCGGTTCAAGCGCATGTGTGAAGGTTATTTCGATAATGTAGCCAAGAAACTAGTCATGGAACATAAAGTAAGTGCCTACGCTATGTGCCCACCTTAGCTATGTCCTAAATCAGGTTATGTAGCGTCTTCAAGATCAAGACCGTCGTAATCATGAAGCATACATCCGTTCTGGTGAGATATTTGAAGACAGGCAGCAAGCATACGAGAAAATGACAAAGGGATATGAAAAGCTCCTTGCAAGCTGTCAGACGTGTGTACACTTCTTCGCGCCATGTTCATCATTAACAACCTACCTCCAGCCTTTCTGAGTTACTCTATCTTCCTATGCCTGCGCTGCCAACCGCTTCTCAGAAGTCTGACTCGATCCAAATAGGGTCGAATGCTGGTGGAATTTTTGCAGACGATTCAGAAGACGTTCCCTTTGTGTCTGGTGGTAAATGGGAAGATGAGGAAGAGCGGAAGTTTTTTGAAGATATTCAGGACCTGAAAGATTTTGTGCCGAAGAGCGTTCTCGGTATCGAATCGGAAGAGAAGACGAGTGATGCAGCTGATGAAGAGAGAGAGAAGGCTGAGAAAGAAATGGCCGAAGTGGAGGCGAGAAAACTAGAACAAGAACTCGAGGGACTCACGACCAATGGGAACACACGCACTAATGGACATTTTCATTTGCAGGACAAGCCAGAGAGTCCACACGACGGAGAAGATGCGTAAGTGAAACCAATCTCCTGTGTATTTTTATCTGACATCGTTCGCGGTTCTATGACTTTCAGTACAATTACGCCTACGCCGACCTCTCCCAGACCCTCGACCCCTTCACTCTCTCCCCAACTCGCACCGCAGGGCCCCTCACAACTCCTTACCGCTCTTCTGGCCCGTCTTCCTGATGCTACCAACCGGGCAATGATTGATCAATCCGCTGTGAACTTTGCGTTCCTTAATTCCAAGGCGGCCAGAAAGAGACTCATCAAAGTGTGTTCCTTACCCCAAATATGGGACAGCTTACTGAGCATAGGCTAGTTCTTGATCACAATTCCAAAGAATAGAACAGACCTCTTGCCTCACTATTCCAGACTGGTTGCTACCCTCAGTAGGTACATGTCAGACATAGGATCTGAACTTGTCGCTTCTGTGAGCATTTCGTCGATTCATTCTGACTCAAGTTTTGCACGAGAACTGATCATTTTATTAAGTTGGATGAGGAATTCCGGTATTTGCAGAGAAAAAAGAATGTTGTAAAAGAACTTGCCGAAACACGAATCAAGGTGAGTAGTTTTCCCTTTTGGACGATACCGCACTGCTCAGA
This sequence comes from Xerocomus potaroensis, assembly GCA_038088895.1. Taxonomy (NCBI): domain Eukaryota; kingdom Fungi; phylum Basidiomycota; class Agaricomycetes; order Boletales; family Boletaceae; genus Xerocomus; species Xerocomus potaroensis. The sequence continues at coordinate 15,887 of JBBPJT010000288.1, read as the reverse complement.
TTCCCTTCCTTCAAACAAAGAATATCGTCTATTTCTCGAATTTGACAAAGTTCCGCATCGTGCCATCCCACCTAATATTGCACATATTCAAAGTCTGTCTCGATGACTTCTCTGGTGCAAACATAGAGAACATTGCTCTTCTTCTGGAGGGGTGTGGACGCTTTCTTCTACGGAATGAAGATACCAGAGAGAGGTTCGGCACTATGGTGCGGATATAGTTGGGTTTGAAATCATCTTCTTGGGGCTCACTGTTTGGTAGCTTGAGCTTATGAAGCGTAAACAAAGTATACACCATCTCGATCAGAGACAAATTCTGCTGCTTGAGAATGCCTACTACCAGGTTTGAATTTATCAGGCATTCTATATCCTAACACTGAATACCCATCCAGTGCAATCCCCCAGAGCGTGCCCCACGGGTTGAGAGGGAACGCACGCCAATTGAACTTTTCATTCGCCATCTTATATTTGATGTTCTTTCCAAGAAAACTATCGACAAAGTGCTGAAGCTCATCCGGAAGCTGGATTGGGATGACCCCTTGGTACAGCGCTGTTTGCACAAGGTCTTTACGAAGCCTTGGAAAGTCAAATACAGCGATATCAGTTTGCTTGCGATGCTGACGTACGATCTGCAACGCTATCACCCTGCATTCGCTATATTTGTTGTGGATCAAGTACTCGAGGAGATACGTCGGGGCCTCGAGCAGAACATTTACAACACGAATCAACAGCGCATAGCAACCATGAAATACCTCGGAGAACTCTACATCTACCGTCTGGTGGGTTCTAGCTTGGTGTTCGACACGCTGTGGTGTCTTGTGACGTTTGGTCATCGTCAGTCTTGCTCGCCTTTAAATAGCATTCTGCCCATTCATATATTCCTGCCTAGCTGACGGCCAACCATTGCCTCGCGAACCCTGTGCATTCGATACGCCAGATGACTTTTTCAGAATTCGTCTAGTCTGCGTGATGCTAGACACCGTCGGGATGTGTTTCGACAGAGGGAGTCAGAAAAGAAAACTTGATAATTTCTTGACATTCTTTCAGGTAACTGCTCTTCGCTGTTCAGCATGTTTAAACACTGATGAGAGAACTCTCAGTACTACGTCCTATGCAAAGAAGACCTGCCTATGGACGTGGATTTCATGTTGTCAGATTCCCTTGACGTGAGATTAGTTCCTGGCTTTCATGACGATTGCCTGACTGTCGTGATGCAGGCAATACGACCGACATTAGCAATGCCAAAGTCTGTCGAGGAAGCTGCCGCCGCGGTTGATGACATGTTCAATATTGTCATGCAAAACGTGGGATGTGAGCATTCCTATACGTGTTACTTCCCAGCTGAATGGACATCAAAGTGACAACTGAAGGCGATAGTGGCGATGACAGTGAAGACGATGGGGATCGTCCTCAGGAAGACGAGGAAGAAGAATATGACACAGCTGGCCAAGAATCTGCAGTGAGCCCGTTTTCCAAACTTCCGAAGAAACGGTGACAGGGACGTGTTTTGATAGGCTGAAGATCGTGCACCATCGCCAGATCCTGTCGTAGTTCTTTCCACTCAGGAATATCTGGGTCCCACCGAAGAAGCTGATGCTGAATTTGAAAAGGAACTTGCCAGGATTATCACAGATTCGTCTGCAGAATCTAGAAAATTCGACAAAAAGACAGCTTGGTGGGACTCTGCTGTACTGGCACCCGGTGTCAGAAAGAGGCGTGGGGATGATAATGAGGACGGCGATGGCGGTGGCAGTGCAACCAATGAGTCTGTGATGAACTTTACAGTGATCACGAAGAGGGGAAACAGGCAACAGGTTTATCAATCAGATATCAAGCGAGATCTGGAACTGAATCGGTTTCATAGACACGATATCTTCCTATTCCCGCAGAATCTGCCCTTGCAGTGCAGACCCGTTCGGCACAGCTCCAGGACAAAGTGGAACAACAACACCTGAAACGTTTAGTCTTAAACTACGAACAGAACCAAGAAGTCGAAGAATTGAAAGGTAACCTTGTTCACATGGCAATCTCCCATTCAATAACAATGCGCACAAGCATTAGAAAACCGAAGCCGCAACAGTGCTATCAAAATCCGCTATGTTGGCTAACAAGCGATGATGTGTCACACTGACATAGGCTGATAATCCGACGCATCGCAGTAGCCCCCTCGCTCGGTAGCGATCACTGCGGACTTCCGCGACCACTTCCCGGCTTTGCACCTCCGGCCAAGACCATCACTAGTCACCACGCCTTGGTTGTGTGTCTTGGACGTATCCTGTTTCCGATGGCCACGACTTCAGGCCCCTATTCACATTAACGACCCTGACGACATTATGTACTTTTGACGGCTCCCCGAATCACGTCGTCTACAACGACTTTTTGCAATACAACATGACTTTGGCAGCTTTTATGTTCACCAGACCCTGAGATAGCGAAAATTGTGTAACACGTAACACTATCCTTTCTCGAGTGACCCTGGCAGCCACGATGTGAGGATGTGAGGAACTTTTATTTTACAAAACCCGTCCTTAAAGTTGTTTCCTTCAAATCCACGGTAGAAAGCATGAAATAATAGTCTGGGCCCGATCAGGCTCGATAAACTAGTAACCCGAGTATTGCAAGTTCGACTCTGTGGTGACTACAGAAGTTTCAGAGTTACTATCAACTGGTTGGCCGTTCGTTCCTTCAACTTGCAAAGGCGCGTATAACTTACTGACCACTAATTTAGCCTGCCATCAACTTCTGTGGATACTCGATCCATCCATAGCAAGGACTCGGCTTTTAAAGACAGGCTGCCGCCTCGACAACGTCCCATCTAGTGAATCCCATAGGTATTCGAGTTATGTGCGACTCTGACGACGACTACTTCTTTGATGACTTGGTGCTCGACGATAAGACACTCGCTGTTCTCGACGAGGAGGAGTCCAAATTTAGGCGTGCTAACAGCACTCAAGCTCAACAACATGCTAACCCCCCTGCCAAACGTCAAAAGACGACTGGGTCATGGCAGCCTCAGCCCACTGGTAGGACGGTTTGCCGAGCAGACACTCTGGACGATATGGAAGATCTTCCGGACATATCCATTCGGCAGGATGGCACTTATGGCCTTCGAGACAAACAGAGGCGCGTGTCTGGACCCCCTGCTTGGTCAGGAAATGCTTCAGGATTGAATGCTACTGCCCAGGCGGGATCTGCAAGAGCTTCAACAACTCCTCTATCCCGAGGCCCTGCGGCGCTTGTGCGCAGGACCCATGTGACGGCACCTACGAGATCAACCTGGGCTTCTTCTCGCCCGCCACCCTCCACACGTGGAACACGGATTACTCAATCACCGGCCTCATCACAAGATGTGTCTCGAACACAGCCGGTATCGACCCAACGCGCTGAGAGGATTATTTCATCTACAACTAGCACCAACGGCTATGTCGAACAGTTGCTTCAACAAATAGAAGAGGTACGATGTTCGTGCAACAAGCAGTCGGGTTGAGTGTATTGACGACTCCCTCTCATAGCTTCGTAAGAAGAACGAAACCATTCAGGCTGAAATGCAGTCTGCTCTGGATGCCAAGTTCGCCAAGGAGGGAGAGGTGACCATTCTCAGAAAACGTTTGGAGAAGGTATGATACGTCATTCGTACGAACTCGGTCACGAACGTTACATGTGTGAAGATAGCCCAAGAACACTCAGCACAGATCACAAAGCTCAAGTCAGCAAAGGAAGAGTCTGATGCGAAGCATGTTTCGTTACAAAAACAATATGAGGCAGAAAAAGAACGCTTGAAAACAGAGTTGACCTTCAAAGTAAGGGACATACCTATTTTTGAGCGAGTGATAGAATGTTTTGCAGCGTCACGAATTAGAGTCCTCAGCATGGAGACAGACTGTGCCTTATTCACCGAAGATTGATGTTTCGCAAACAACAGGACCCCTTCCATCGCAAAAGCAGAAATCGATCCAGTGGGGCTCAGCTGGTCCCTCTCGGCTGGCCCCAGAAACGCCTCGTCGGCCACGCTTTGGCGTTATTTCAGACCCCGAAAAGCCAAGGAAGACCTCTGTAGAGCACACCAGAGACCTTCCGTCAGGGTTCCAGATTGGCCCTCTACATTCACAATCCTTGACGATGGGCAAAGAAAAAGAGACAGCCTCGTCCAATGCTCCCGTTAGTCTTATTTGTTCTTTTATGGCTGGTAAATGTGACATTCCATTCCCAGCCCTCATCTCCTGCTGGCCCAGTACCACAGGGGTCGAGCAGCCAATTCCTCCAACCTGACATATTTGGCACTCAATTTGACGATGGAGGACTTATAGAGCCCGCAGCAAATCTTATCCCTCGTACTGATACTGGCGCCGATGACGTTCAAATGGTGGATGAAGGAACTCCAGTCATGACCCTTTCTTCCCAAGAAAATACTGCTACCTTGGCTCTCCCAAGTTGGAGCCTTACCGTTGGTTATTTTTGTTGTCCAATCATTTGTTTGATGCTCACTCTTTAATAGCTCCACAGTATCCTTCTAACCCATACACCACAAGGATCAAATCTCCCTACTTTGCAGTTGCTCGTCTGCGCGTGTCCGGCAGACACCAATCAAGTCCACTCCTACGGCGCTGCACTAATGCAGATATTTGATGCCCTTGGGAGCGTGCCCACTCATCCTGATGGCGACTTTGATCGCCTAGCCCAAATTATCTGTTGTGCATTATGCGAGATCACTCAGTTAATAGCGAAGAATAATCTGGTTTGCTCCCTCTTTGGCGTGCTGGACATGGCTCAATCCTTCTAGATTGCCCCTCTCACCGCTGTTTTAAACTTACTTACTAACCTTGCATATTTACTGCCGTCGATTCGTACTATCCTCCTATCGCGCTGTGCTTCCCATCTTGACGATACCCCACAATTGCTGCAAGTGTTACATCACATCATCCAAAACCAGCTCCAGACACTTGATGCTACAGCTGGAAACGAGCCCACCGAGCTATGCTCTCTTGGAAGAGAGACACTATCTCTCCACGAGGCACTCGTCTGGTGGATTCCCGACGAATTTGAAGATAGGTGAGTTCTTTCGAGAGGAAAAGGAGCGTTCGCAAACTGCTTTTTCAGCATCAAAGCCAGCTTGAGCGCGTGCCCCGGCTTGTCATCTTTACTCACAACACTGCTTCATCCAAATCGTCCACTCTGGTTCCTCATCGGTGGAATACGAGTACTCCTGTGGCTATCGACAAGTATGATTCCTACAGTGTTTTTAGCAACTTTCCGGCAGACATGACATCCAGGGCGGAGCCTTTTTCATTTGTTATTGTCCCATGTGGCGACCAACGGCAACGCCGGTGAAATTGCAGACGTCGATCACCATCCACAAATCGATGTTGCATGCGCCCTACTAATCGATATCAGTTACCAAGGGCCCGAGGTGAGATGGTTCGCGGATTTGTTATCACTCTCCTTCTCATGGTAGTGGTGTCATAGGCAGATGAAATGAAGAGTTATATCATCATGTTCTTTGGCATGATTTCCAACGCGCATCCCGATGCATATACGTTGCTGGTAGAATCTCGAGAATTGATTCCGTCGATAGTCCTCTATCTCTGTCACAAGGTTGCGCTCATCTGGGACGAAGTTGGGATAGTTCTTAATGATCCACAAGCTATTACAAGGTAGTTGAGTTGTCTTTCTGGGATGCGACTGCCGTTTACTGACTTCATGGGCGCAGAACCGTTCACGTTATCATTCACGCGACATCGCTTCTCCATCGTCTCGTCATAGGCGAAAATGCGACCCTCGACTTGCGTCAACGTCTGCTGCATGCGCCGACAAAGTCGTACCGGGGGCTAGTTCATTCCTTCATCCTCACACTTGGTCGTCTCAGCTATGCGAACCCTCCTTATTGGCTAGATAGAGAGCAACTGGTGGGGATTGCAGGTCCGAAATTTATTGTTGTATTGGAACTGAACTCGCTGATAATTGACATGCAGATCTAGCCAGGGCTCTCCTTGAGAGAGTCATCCAAGGGCCAGAACTAGACTTGATGTGGGAAACATACCAGGATGAGGGGGATGAGAACGAGTCTGCTATGGATGTGGATGACGAGGAAGTAGAGGCTCAAAAAATTGCGAGAGTGTGACTCGTGTACTTCTAGTGGACAAGCGCGTAAATCAAGTGGAGACGGCGTATGCTACACACAAGGACGCTTAGGAAATCTCGGCCACACTAGGCCCAACTGTCTGAGGAGGCAAAGAGGATTCAGAGCTCCAGTTTAATTATGTGATTGGTTTTACCTCGCGACAAAATTTCTTTCTCCATTGCGTGCGCCTCTTTTCGGTCTTTGACAATGCACCAAGGGCATGTGATCGCTTGAGGGCGAAAGCACATGTCTCCGATCTGTATCTGGCAGACCAACGGCGACGAATCTTCATCTAGAGGAAACAGACGTTTGACGATGATGTGCAAACGAGGGTAGCAAACATACCGCGAAAGGCGGCACGAAGATCCCGGTCGCGTTCTTGGGTCTGTGCAGAAACCGGGGTGTCATGATCGACGGCGCTTCGCCCGCGCTTTCGAGCCACAGTTCCCAGAGACAGTCTTCCCAGTCTAGAATGCGCGACCCAAACATGTAGAATCTTTCCGTACACCAAACCGGGTGATCGCTTGGGAGAACGACCGGTGCCAACGGTTGCGGCGAAAACCCTTTGTGTGTCATATGGCTCAAGACAATTGGATGGCGTGTATCTGCGGGCAGTATGCCTAGCCAGTCCAAGCTGACTGCTTCCATGGCAGATTTAGGGATACCATCGGGAAACAGGATGACACGAAAGGTACGAGCGAAAAATCTGGCCATATTGAGATATGTATTCGACGATGCACCTCCGATCGAAGGTACGTAAAGGACGTGTGCAGAAGTATTAGTGGACGCGTGCTTGGTAGAGAGATAGCCTAGCAAGTTCTTGTATGCAGACGAATTCGGCGCGTTTGTGGTGACGACTACTAGAGATACAGGACCTGGCCACGCGGTGGCAGGTGTAAATGTTTCCTCGATTCGAGAGTCTTCGACCCAAAAACAGGCGGTGAGGTTCGATTCGTAACTCGGGTGGGCTTGCATAACAAATGTCTCCAACCGTGCTTGAGGGGAAAGTCCCCTGAAGGCAATAGAAAGACGTTGGGGGGGTAATGAGATATCTATCGAAGTTGTCAAAGACGGCGTGTCATGGCGATCAGCTTCATAAACAAAGTTGGAAATGAGCTGCTGGTGTTGAGCGGCTCGGAATACTTGTTGAAAGAATGCATAAACTTTGGCGGTCAAGAAAAGTAGGCTGATGCAGCAGTACAGAGTGAGGAGAGTCCGTAAACGCCAGACGTGACCACTGAATATCCTCCGAAGATCGTCTGATAGAAATGTTGCAGGATCTGTGACGGACTGCTTCAGCAAATAGAGTCGCCCTACGCGGGGCCGCTGCTCAGCTAAACCATCCTCTAGTACATGCAAATAGTCCTTCGTAGGGTATTCAAAGCTTAGCGAGACTTGCTCAGAGGCACTGCGAACGCGGTGGAGGTGCCCAACGCGGGAAAGGTGACCTTGGTAGCTCCCTGAACCCGAAATCGACACTCGATGCCGTCTGCTGGCGACCAAGTCCAAGGGGACAGACTTGCTTTGAGGTAAAGCTGAGCCCATCAGATGGGTAGAAGCTGTGTCACTTCGCTGCGTATATGGAGGAACAGTGATGTAAAGGGTTCGAATTCGAGATAAGGATGAGCATGCCAACTTTGGATTTGGAGTCCTGGGTCATTCCCAACATCAATTTCTTTTGTGGGTTCATTTACTGCGTACAATCCTCCGATACGTTCTTGGCTGAATGGAAAAAATTGGCTTGCACATAGCAAAGAGCTCATAGTTGTTTCGCTACATATCAAGAACTGTGCGACGTTGTGGATTAAATTAGGATTCCTAGATGCACTATAAAAACGCATCTGAACACGGTTATTGCCTACTCGTCCTCTTCAATGTCACCATACTCGAACATCCCCAAACGTTCTCGTTTACTGGCTACAACACACTCTTGAAGATACTTGACCAATTCCGGGTACGCCGCCAGATACTTGCAGTTTTTTCGGTCAATAGAGGCGAGACCTTCGCGAAGTAAAACTGCATTGAGACAAGATAGAGGGTTCTGCGCAGATTCCGGGTCTGCTGAGTCAATTAATCGGAGATGCAATACGTTGCCCTCCTTTTGATCGATATTAGCGATGAGTTTACGTCCTTCGCAAAGCGAGCGGAAGCGGTCGATCGCCTCTGGGTAGTATTCACTATCGGGATTCACCAATTTCACAAAGCTACACAACTGATCAGCAGCAGATAATGCAAAATCAAAGAACGAACCTGAGGCGTGCATCCTGTGCTTGACCAGGAAGTGAGCGGAATTTTGGATCGAGATGCCGCAAATTCGAGAACTTGACCGTGTCTTGATTGCCATAGTCGATGAAAGTGACCTCAGCCTCTTTTTTGATAGGTGATACTCGACGAATCTTGGCACGATACCACGATCCGTCAGAGAATTTCGCAGACACTAGATCACCATTGGTCGGCATGAAATTTGGTGCTGCTACCGCGGATTTGTGATGCAAAGAAAAGTCACGCATCAACTTCTCCAGAGAGGCTATTCCTATAGATTGCCATTACTAAACAGACAAGCAGAGGACAAGAATGCCAACCTTCGGTATTCAACACTTGCACAGAGAAATAGAGGCCGTTGTTTGTTCGTACGTCACTAATGATGACATCGATATACTCTCGTTTCAGTGGCGTAGAAACGTCCTCTGCTTGAGTCTGTGCAGCTTTCTCGGCTTCTTCGTCATAGTCTTTCCACACCTACAGGAGCCTCAGCCAACTTAGATCTCCCATGCGTCAAATTCAGACTCACGTTACGTCGCGCTTGCTTGGCTTCAGCCTAACATCCCCCTACGTCAGTTTATGCCGAAGAACAGAGAGTGTTCACACCTCTGCATTGTAGATTTGCTTAGCCCATGATAGGCCATCAGCAGAGAACGCATGCACAAACGCATAACCTTCCTGCACGAGGGAGATAGCAATGTTCTCATTTTTCAGCCACAAGGTCCCAATGAAGCCACCGGATTTGTCGGTTGACTCAACCTCAAACTCAACGTCACGTTGCATATACCGCTTTGTTGTGAATTCCGCGGCTTCAGGACCAAATGGCTCGCTCTTCTCTGACGCATTGCGGGCTGTTCGCGGCGTCTTAATACCTTACAAGATATGAGGCTGTTAACCGGAGGACGGTGATTAGATGAAATACCACTGAGCACCAAGGTCAGGGTTTGGTTATCCCTAGGCAAGAACAACCTAAGATCGCACATATCAGCCGCGAATGGAGGTAAGATGAAGTTGTTTGTACTTGAATCGTGATCCAGAGGCAACGAAGTCAACAATTGCGGGTATCCTACCCTGCCGCTTGAAACCACTCAAGAATGAGTTTGCACGCGTTGCAGTCTGGGCTGGAAGTTCAGTCGGGACCGGAATTTTTGGACACTAAGCCACGTACCTCGGAAAGATTAATGGGTTGCTTAGCTGGTGGATGCTCCTTGCCAGAGTGGATCCCGCGCGTTTCTGTTAGTGCACTACAGGTCCCTGTCAATCTTCTATGTTTGGTAGGAAATTTTTTGCGCGTACGCTTGTTCGGCGGCCATAAGTTTGTCATAATCTAGCGATCTGTCTTCATCGTCCCGGCGGTGCCGAACCACACCCGCAAGGCCCTTTTCGATCAGTTGCTCAGCGACGTTCCTGATTAAAAGGTTGCACAGGCGGGAGTGAGTGCGTAGTTGCCTTGTCGAGCAAATCATCATACGAGTTTTGCCCGCCATATCGCACAGTGGCGCACTCCCGCTCTTCAAACTCGCCTTCACGAGGCTGAATGAAGTCGATGGTTACCCTGACATTCTTGCCTATTAACCTCTTGCGGAGGAATTCCCGAGCTTCTTGGGCATAAAATGTTTGTTTAGGATCTGAAAGTCTGAAAGCCATTAATCAAGCACGCACGGTCCGGGAAAAAAATGACATACTTTGGTCCCCTAGTAGAGCTTAGATACACCCGGCGTTCCTTCCCGCTTTCCTTGTCAGCCACCGATATCTGATCACCGCTCCACACGCGAATAACGACACCCTCGAACGACCGCGAATTCCCATTAAGACTGTCATTAGCTTTTGCTGAAGTAGTAACAGATACCGGAGCACTGGCATAGAGACATGCTCGCTTTTCCTTGGCAGTTTTCTCGGCTGTCCGAAGGCGCTCCATTCCACCCCCACTTGCAAGCATGCCTGCATGCCAGTCGACGACACGGGCCAATCCGGCGGCGACCAAGTGTTCTGCTATGTTGCCAGCAGGGTGAAGGACTACACGATTCTCGTGACGAACAAGAGAGCATCAAGCGGAGGTGTGACTCGCCTGAACCGATAAAAATTGACGCGGGCGGGGACGGTGTACTAGCACCCGTTTGGAAAGGGGTAGCCGGAGAATTTGGTAATGACAGGATCACGACACGAACAGCGCGCTGAAGCAATCGCGATTCGGTAAAAAACTTGGCCTGGGGTGGCTGAGCCCTTGTGCAAGATAAATATACCGGTGAACGAACCTCTTCTGCCCATGGCTCTGACGGTTCGTCAGGCTTCGACGATGTTTTCGCACAACGAACACCAGCGAGCGTGATGTTTACTAATTGGTGTTCACCAGTGGGCATGAAGAGGCGCACACGAAGTGTCGATCCGTCTCGGACTTGTTCCACCAGGGCTACATCAACGACAATGAGTCCAGATGTCAGGTTATCGAAACGCAAAGACATGCCATCGATCGACTTCCCCCCCCACTCTGAGACGAATGCCTGGGAGTCTTGGGGCATCGTATGGTGAACTACACGGGACTGGCACGTGCCAAATATCGTTAGTGGAGCGGAAGAGGAACCAAACGTCTGGTACAGACCTGAGGACCCTGTGGACTCCAGATGCCCAGGCCCGCTGCCTTGGCTTGGGCCTCAAGGTCGCGCTTCTGCGTGTCTTCTTCTGTGGGTTCACGTTTTAGATCCTTGACTTTGACCCAACCGTTCTTCAAAAGCTCCGAAGTTACATCGTGACCAACGATTTCAACAGTCCCGAGATCACGCGTGATGTCGTCATTGGGTGGCAACGTGTGTAAGGAGGTAAAGGAGATGGGCTTGCCGACTGCCATGGCGCGTAAGAAGTCACGAGACTCGAATGCCCACGGCTAAAGTGGGAGGGATCAGGACAAGAAAGCGAAAAGCGTGTACTGACTGCCTTGCCTCGTCTTCCCTCGTGGTGTTGCCCATCTTTGGAGCAGTCACGTCTGCAAGATGGAGTATCCTAGCGCGTGGGGCGTATCGTGTTCAGCACGACCGCGTTGCGTGGATGAACAGGGAACAAACATTACCTATCTTTGGGTGGTTGACCAGGAGGGCCACGCAAGACAAGAGTGTCACCAGAGATGACGGCTGTCCGCAACGGATATCAGTCATCGGAGGGGGGGAATGGAGAGCATACAGACACTTGACAACCTGGTGATGGTAAGAAATTGAGGGAAGGGAGTAAAGACAAGACGTACGGATTTTATCGACATGGAGGAAGAGATGGAGGACAGAGAGAGAGAGACAGCCAGGCTTAAACGGAGAAGACAGATGGGAAGATACTTCCTTTTCTAGCAGAGAGGGGAGGAGGCGAGAGGCGATGGAGATGCGATGTGGTCATCGCATCATCAAGGTCAAGGATGAGATGAGTTAGTTGGATGTGAGATTCAGATCCAGGGCACGCGCCGACCACGAGTTGGAGGTGGTTAACGTCGGTTCACACAGCAGTGCCTTGTAGCGCTGACGGACGAGTAAAAGCAGCGGAGCGCAGCCTTACAAGTTAATTCGTTCCCTCTTGACCCACTACAGCATCGTGTCCCTATGAATACCTCCCGGTTCTATGAACACCTTGCTTCTGACTTGTCCAACGACGACCGGCAACCCAAGCTGGGCGGGAAAAGTGACGGGTTGCGTGGCTCAGATGATATTATCTCACAGATACGGGAGGCAACGTCTGCGCCGTCTCCACTGACAGGATACCTCAAGGACCCCGCAGTGATCAGTGCTATTGACGGGCCGGAGAACGCTCGATCACGGAGTGGGCGACGGACTGGTTCGAGCACGCGCCATCGTGAGCCAGGAATGGACTCCATTCTAGGGGTGGTGCTTGCGGAAGAAGAGAAGCAGGCTCACAAACTCAAGTCGTTACTCCGATTATCAGGCGACAGACTTGATCGGGAGATCCGTCGAGCAAATCACGCAGTGTCCAGGGCTGAACATGCAGAGTCCAGGGTACATGAATTGGCTGCTCGTGTGTCCAAAGCTGAGTCGAGCAAATATGTTGCGGAGCTAGAAGCAACACGCGCAAAAGAGGAGATTAAACGGTACCAATTACAGATCGAAAATCTCGAGCGAGACGTCAAGCGACTGCAGGCTGATGTGACGCTGCTCGAGAAGGAGAGAAACGAAGCGGACGAAAGCGCGTCGCGAGCACGTGATACGGCTAGGAAATTTCAGATGGAACTGCGGAACACACAGGCAAGACAGGCGGGACGGGAGGAAGGAGAGAGATTTGGGATGCACAAATGGTTTAACACGGGACGGATTGAAGGCTGGGATGCGGGGCATGCGGAGGGGTATGGGAGTGGGCGTGACGATGGATATAAGCAAGGGCGGGAGGAGGGAATCGTGGAGGGACAGAACTTGGGGCTCAAACAAGGGCGAAAGATTGGAAGACAGGAGGGATTTGACGAGGGATGGGAACAAGGTCGGAGAGAGGAACGTGCACATGCACTGCAGGCATTTGACGACTTTTTTGCTGCAGAGATTGGCGAGAATGACCGAATGGTGAGTGCAAAAACAAGACGGGTTTTTATGAAGCTCAATGAACGAGAAAGACAAGAAAACAGGCGAAGAGATGGTCAGATTGGATGCGACGGTCGACGATAGAAAGGCGGCGACGATAATCTCCTCCTTGTCTTGTAGACCGTGGGAGAATAGACATTGCACCAATGACTCCCCCTCCCCGTCGCAAAGCCAAGGTCAAGAATATTCCCCGGCTGCCCCTCTCAGCCTTTAGCCCCCCCAACACGGCCTCGTCGGACACATTTCCACTACCGCCAACACCCAGCTTTATCTCTCCAACAGGCATCGCAGACGCCCATCTCGAAGTCACCACCGACTACAAGGCCGACATCGCCCATCTCGTCCCAGTTCACAATCGCGCCGTCGTGCTTTCACTCAGAGACCCTGCACCATCCCAGATCATCAACACCCTGCAGTCGTGAGACTTCCATCCGTCTTTGCTACGTAATACGCTCTCATCTCTTTCCAGATTACAATCGACCCTCCCCAACACGCGTGTCCTCGCAGCACTCGTTCCGTTTACCCTCCAGAGCACTCAATTTCCAGACTACCTCTCCGGTTCACATGATATCCCTCTCGTGCTCACAACCGCCTACGACGGTACAACCCCCGTCGCGCCAGAGACCGACGATGACACCAAGCAAGACCGACCGGAGACCCCCGTCACGAACTTCCGTTGGGCTTTACAGAACAGTACAGCCGTCGATCTCGACATCAAAGACGCCGTCATAGCTACCGACCCGTCCCTCTACGACAGCCTGCTCAACCTGCTCGCCAAAGCAATCAAATCAGAGACCAACACAAAACACACTCCGATCGTCTTGAGTAGGTATCACCCCCCCTCTCTCGAACCTCTTATTCATGCATTTCATGCAGCCAACCTGCTACTCCCACCACTCGACTCGGTCACCCCAATCCTCACCATGATGAATCATCCGACATACACCACCTTCCAGCAGCGGGTATCACTACTCTCTCTCTACGAAAGCGTTCATGTCAAGCTTCTTCCCCCGACGTGGGCGCACACCGAGCCGAAAGCGAAGTTGGATGCAAAGCAGGAAAAGGAATTGAGAGACATCATCAAACTTTTCAGTGAGTCTTTCTGTCCGCACTTGGCACGGTCGACTGACTCCCCCTCAGCCGGCCCGGTTCTCGAAGCGTTTGGATTTGAGAGAATCATCTTTGGTTCTTCCCCCGCGTCTGCCGATGGCTCGCCTGCATTGGCCTCGTCCTGGTACAAGCTTGTCTTGGCCTCGTGCCGCGAGCTGGCGGTGTCTCAGGATGAAATGAACAAAATTTTTATTGATAATGCCCGTCGTATCTACGGCTCCATTTGAAGTCATGAAACCATGCTGTACAAATTATTAGTGTGAATGTTGAGTTGACGTCTAGAGTGCGATAATAAACGAGACATCGGAGTCGCTCTTGTTCTCCTCCCGCTTCCTACTACTACCGCTAAGTAGTCAAGTGACCCGAACCCGCAAACCCAACTGCTTTGCAATGTATCCCTGTCGCTCTGTCGACGGTGCTCTCAAGCCGACCGCACTGCAATAAATCGCATCTTGTTCAGGTTCAACTCTCACTGTCATCTTGGTCCAGTTTCACTTTGAATCACACCGTTGTCGCAGATGGACGCGGCTAGCGATAATGATACTAGTTTCCAACTTGGGAGACGTCAAACACCCTTGCAAGTATCTCCACCTTTCCCGGTCACCCGTCTACTCACTCTGTATGTTTGGTCGAAACCAGGAGCAGCAGGGAGTCATCTCCAGTCGCGGTGAGTAATGGCTCTGCGCGTCGTCACTCTAGCACGGTTACCTTTCCGTTCCTGATCCGTTCTCTTCCACACCGCGCCCTTGCAGAAACGACAAAAACGCGCATTCACTCCTGCTTCGGACGATGGCGACCTTGTCGTCCCTGTCGCACATAGCGAGGACACAGAAACTCCGACTCCCGAAAACGCACCGCTTATACGTCAGGCCGTTGGTTTCTCTTGGGCTCCGTCTACCAACGCCACTGTCAGTACATATCAAGCCTCAGTTGCCGCTCAGCCCGTAGTTCCATATTTTCTCCCCGGTCAGGCGCCTCCCCCATCTTCGAAGCGGAAGCCCCCTAAACCGAGGGCTCCCAAAAGGAACAGAGGCGCACATTTTTCTAGTCAAACTAGCAAGTTCAAGCTCAGTGACTCCACCCTGCCATCATCTTCTGTTCCCGGTTCCGCTAGCCTTAATTCGAGACCGGGTGGAAATTGTTTTGCTACCGGCTCGTCAAGTAGTGCCGCGCAATCCTCCACACATCCGATGGTACTCAGTGCTACTTATAACACTGGTTATGCAAACGGAAATGCCACTGCAGGGTTGAGTAACCCCAACGGCACACATAGCGTGGCATCGGCCACTCCATCTATGAGTACCAAGCGAACCAGAAGTCCATCAAAGAAAAGAGTTTCTGCATCCCTCAACGACTCCTTCACTCGTCAAGCCAGCCGGCCATCTCCTGCACAACCTATGTCCACCTGTACTTACTCTTCTCAGTATTCCGAACTTCGAGGATCGTCTGAGGAAAGAGGGAGAACTCTCGATACAGAAAGAACTTGTGCTGCTCCCGGTTACTCATCTGTTGAGCACACAAACGGACGTGAGTGCCACTGAGTTTAACCTGACATTGTCTCATCCGTTTCGACTACAGCAGCTACCCAGAGCTCCACTCAGAATGCTCTTAGGCCAATTCGAATGGTGACGTTACTCATTGAAGACCTGAGAAGCGGTGTATCTGATCCGCAACTAGCGGAGGTCAGAGTTCCACTGAGGATTGCGGATGTTCCAAGAGATGGCTTTTGGGCGGATGCAGTCGAAGTCTGCAATGTTCTTCAGGGTGGACCGTCCCGCATAGATGGTTGGATACTCCATCAGTACTACTGTACCACCCTGATTGACACATCTCTTGTC
>JBBPJT010000287.1:0-32325 GCA_038088895.1 Xerocomus potaroensis | reverse complement strand
GCCGCTTGAACTCATCGAATTCAGGTGACAGGCTTTTATACTGCATCGAACGATACCCGGTAACTATTGTCGTTGGGCAAACTGGCTCCGGCAAAACTACACGTACGTGTGGAAGCTTTGAACAAAGGCTCGTGCTTAGTTCTCTAAAGAACTTCCCCAGTATCTGTTGGAGGCTGGATGGGCTTCTGATGGCAATGTAATAGCTTGCACGCAACCTCGTAGAGTCGCTGCGACTTCGGTCGCTGTTCGTGTTGCCGCAGAAGTGGGAACAATACTTGGTGAAGAGGTAAGAATAAAAGGCGACTCTCCAAACGAGTGTTCACAAGCACCATGTATACTTGTCAGGTCGGATATACCATCCGATTCGAGGACCTGAGCGATAAGACTAAGACTCGGATACACTACTTGACGGACGGAATGCTCTTTCGAGAAACTCTTCGTGACCCGCTATTGTCACGCTATAGTGTTGTAATGGCAAGGGCACGATAATAAGCCTATTCATTATTTTTCTGATGCATCAACCGCAGATCGACGAGGCCCACGAACGCAGTCTTTATACTGATATGTTGCTTGGCGTCCTGAAAAAGTATTAAAAATTGCTTTCAGTCCGATGACTGCATGCTGAAATATTCTGTGGTAGGATTAGACGCAAGCGACCTTCCCTTCGCATAATTGTATCATCTGCGACGCTTGACGCCATGTCTTTCCATGGTTATTTCTCTTCGGGGAGTTCATCGGACGAAGTTACTATCGTCAGTTTAGAAGGAAGGATGTATCCCGTGGAAATTGCGTATCTGGAGGAGCCCACTACCGACTATGTTAAAATGGCTGTCGAGGTTGCCTGGAAGATTAGCTTGCAGGTGCGCTTGGTAATCCGTAAAATGCGGTGCATTTTTCTTATCGACGGGGGGATTGAAGCACGTACCTGGTGATATTCTCGTATTTTTGACTGGACGGGAAGACATCGAGCAATTCCTGGAGGCTATAGTGGAACTTGTGCCTACGTGCGAATTTATATTTCCAGACTAATTTGAGCTGACAGTCCATTGCACTTAGTTTACCGCGTGGTTTTCCACAAGTGACCCCGTTGCCACTCCACTCGGGCTTAAGTACCGAAGAACAGCTCAGCGTATTTAGTCGCCCACATCCGAATTCCCGCAAGGTCATTGCCGCAACCAATATTGCTGAAGTGTGCCCTCCTATTTCCAAGCCGAAACACAAGTTTTCATGTATTTTATTAGGCAAGTGTTACGATTGACGGGATAAAATTCGTAGTGGACTGTGGATTTGTGAAGGTATGTGTTCGATCCGTCAGAGGTGGTGGATCAGTTCACTTCGTTTTAGATCCGGACTTACAACGCGTCGTCTCATCTCTCTTCGCTCTCTATTGTTCCTGCTTCAGTGGCATCGGCTACTCAGAGAGCTGGTCGTGCTGGCCGCACATCCCCCGGCATTTGTTACAGGTTATATCCCGAAGCTTGTATGGCGTCACTTCCTGCGACTACTCCCCCAGAAATTACTCGTTCAGATATGACCACTCCAATTCTCCAGCTCAAGTCTCTCGGGATCGACGATCTGATGAAATTTGAATGGATCTCTACCCCGCCCGCTGAAAGTATCCTGCGTGCACTGGAAGGTCTCGTTGCTGCTGGGATGATTGAAGAAGATGGCCGATTGACCGTCATGGGTGAACGAGTTGCAGAATGCCCTATCGAACTTCGTATTGCCCATATGGTAATTGCTCGTGCCAAGTGATTAGCCAGGTCTGAATTCCCGGTTCAGTTATTTAATTCAAAAGAGTTTGCTTGTGGGGAGGAAGCTTTGACGATCTCAGCGATGATATCTATTCAAGTACGTGTGACGTTTGCCGTACCTACTTCATGATAATAAAGGATATAGGACGTATTCGTGATACCAGACGGGGCGGCAGGTGCGCTTGCGGAACTCGAAAGGCGAAAATTTACAGCTGAAGAAGGGGTACGTGTCGTTTTAAACATGCTGGGATCTGCCAGTCATTGTTGACTCCGCCGAGGATCATTTGACGCTCCTGAATGGTGTGCAACCCTTTTGTATTATCCGCAGGTGTGCTTATGGTTAATAGTATACAATGCATTTACAAAATATGGGCGCGCATCATCTTGGTGCAAGGCCCACGCATTGAACTTTCGCGCGATGTCTAGAGCAGTATCCATTCGTTCACAACTTAAGAGGTATATGACGCGCTTTGATCTACCAACACAAAGTTGTGAGGGAGATGCCAAACGGCTGCGGCAGTGTCTTGTAAGTGGATACTGGCGAAACGCGGCTAGATGGATGGCAGACGGAACATATCGTTCGGTTCAAAATGATCAAGTGAGTGTCCCCTTGATGGCTGAGGACATGCTTATGTTTGGTAGATTATGCATGTTCATCCAACTTCCGTGCTTTTTACCCGGAAACCACGCACCGGCTGGGTAGTCTTCCATGAAATAGAAGAAACGAAGAAAACACAGTGAGGTAGTAGTGATAGGTTGGTTAGTTTACTGACGTGAACCGATGTAGGATTAGGGTGATCACGGAGATTGAGCCTGACTGGTGAAAGAAAGCGGGATCCCACTCTCAACTTACAAACTGACATGCACCTTGCAGGCTGCTCGAGTATGGTCACCAATATTATAACAAATATGCACGAGGATGTTGATGAAGCCCGATGAGGACTGGCGTATGACCCACATGTGTATTTTTCGCGCGTTCAGGTCGGGTTTGTCGGCGCGTGAGATAGCCAAATAAATAAACAGTGGTGCACCGCGTTGTCGGAGTATTGTAGCGTGTTTGATTCGTTCCGATTGAAATGGGCGCGAGCCAGTCCACACCCGATACACGCCCGAAAGTCTTCCATCCGGAAGCGTCAATAGAGGTGTGCTGTTTGCTTTTACTAGACTACCCAAAGGCTGATATGCTATGTCAGGTCTCACCAGATGTGGTGACCAACCTGTCCGCACGCCTCGCGGCTGAAGAGACAATGCCCGAACGACAAATTGCGATAGATTCTCACATTCGAGAGAGAATACAAAACGAACTGACGGCCCTGCGTGCTGAGGAGGAGAGGGTCCAGCTTGAGATCCACCGTGCTTTGGAAAAGGAAAATTTGGATCGAGAAATGAATATGATCGAAGATGGCGGTACACACGGCGGCCTGAAGACTAGTGTCGCACTACTCGGCGACCTGGAAGAAGTGAAAGAGAAGGTTAATAGATTCCAAACACGCCGACAACTAGGAGATTTTCCTTCTGTGAAGGAAACGGGTGAAGCGATTGCATTGTGCTACAGGTGCGTATGCCGGCTTTGCCCAAGTGACGATGTCGCAGACCGGCGACCGGTGACTTTTTAGAACGAATCTGTCGACGCCTCTGGAATGCTGGAGGGAGGTGTCTCGATTTAAAGCTGCCGTGGCTGATGCTGAAACCGTAAGCGAGTCTCTCGAGCCTTTCACATCGGAACCTGACATAATTTCCAGCGATATCTGGCCTCGTTGCGATGAGTTGTCTTATGTTCATGCTATAGAATGAGAGACACACGGAAAAAGAGAGAGACAAATGTCGGATGGTGATTGCGCCCAGGAAGCACTGCGCATGTGCTCATTGTTCACGAGGACGCACTGCCCCTCCGTGTTCTCCACGCATTCTATATTTTTGTCAAGTCGCCTTTTGCTAAATTAATTTCACGAGGTACAACTTAGCATCGCCCCTCCGGATTAGGAAATGAGCGGTTTGAAGTCGGACTACTAAATGATTGCCGAGTTCGGCAACTCAACTTCGTTTTACCGGCCGGCTTTATTTGCACAACAATCCCACTGTACTCATCCCTCCCTTCCTTCATCGATATCAAAGGTCGCTCTCTCTCTGCTCTCTCTCATCCCTGTCATTATTTTTCTAGCAATATCATTTCGGAAGAGTCCCAATCACCTCTCTCGCTCTCTCCGATTCTTCTTCATCTTTACCCTTAATTAACCGACCTCCCCCCGGTCGATAAACTGACGCCGAGTCACCGTAACGTTGATAACCGTGCTCGCCCACAATTTGGGGCTTAGACATAATGCAGGCTGCAGAGGTTGTAGATATACATTCCTCAAAATTGGCGTATGTCGTCAGCCCGCCATGCCCTGTCTTCCACTCACCTACATCCGACACAGCTCCAAGCCACCTGTCGTCAGGAACCCTAGAGCCTGCACAGTATGCCGCGCAGCTAAAGTAAGCGCTCCAAATTACCATCCGCATTCGTTAGCTCACACCCAAGTCAGATGAAGTGTGTCGGAGCAGAGGATGGACAGAAACCGTGCCAAAGATGTAAGAGGACCAACGTCGAGTATGTAGGAAACAATAAATTTCTTTTCATGTTCATTACATCTACGCCTTCCCAGATGCGTTTTTGAAAAACATCGCCGCGGACGCAAACCCGGGTCAAAGTATGGCTCAATTGTCGCACTTTATCCTTCTAATGCACCTTCCAGATTGTCAGAAGCATCGAAAATGCTTCGACGTTTGGAGAAAGGGTTGAACACTGCGAAACTTAAACAGGCAAATGAAACATCCATGTCTTCAGTGTTCCCTGCTGTCGATTCCCAGTCCCCTCAAGGCGAAACACAATTTGGCACCATGATCAGACCACTGGATCAATATAACACCTCGGGTAACGATCCGATCCCATTTACTACCCATGTTAAGATTTTGTATTCACGACTTTTTAGCCTCTGGAAATCGAACTTCAGACGGCGACGACGACGACGACCGTGGGGATGAAAAGTTTCCCGCGAAACTCATCCGCAGAGAAAATTCCTTCTTTCGAACCATTCTCAACCCCGAGCACAAATCACCCTACCCCACCGTCCCACCTCAGATGCCTCGGAATGATCCGGATGGCCTTCAACAGTCGAGACCCTCCTCTCTCCCGGCCGGAATTCAAGATCCAATCACTGCTGGTCTTATATCTGAAGACAAGGCCAAAATGCTTTTTGATGCTATCTTCTTACGCCTTAATCCCTTCATCAACTTATTTGATCCACAATTACATTCAGTCAATTATGTGCGCTCCAAGTGCCCGTTTTTGTTCACTACGCTTATCGCTGCTGGGTGTAAATTTTTTGAGCCAAACCTTTACAAGGACTGTCTCAATCTTGCACATGAGCTGGCCGTCCGCGCTTTTGCTGAGGGGTGGAAGCGTGTCGAAGTTGTCCAAGCATTTGCTTGCTGGACGTACTGGAGAGAGCAAGACGATAACGTGAGCGAAACGTCCACCACCATATCCGTTTGTTCTTTCTGACAGAACCCTAGCGTACATGGATGTACATCGGCTACGTGAGTGTGAAAAGGCTCTAGAATGACTTCAAACCACTAACACAATCGGCAGGCATGTCGGATGGCTGTAGAACTTGGCCTCAATCGTTATTTGACGAAGCCACCTGCGAACGAAACAGAATTCCAGTTACTTGAACGACGGAATCGCGAGAGGACCTATCTTGTGCTCTTTGTTCATGATCGAAGCCTCAGCATGCAGACTGGGCGCCACTGGATGCTCCCCGAGGTAGTTGATGTAACCCTGGGTTACCCTTCAGCATTTCATTTCCTTGGTTCTAGGACGATTTTATCAGACACGCTGATACTTGGCATGAACGGGGCGGTTCTCCGATACGATGCGAAGACGTAGTTGTCGCAGCATTCATACAACTACGGAGAATTGCAGTGAGTACGTTCACCTGTTCGACGCGTTTAAGAACTCATTTGGGCATACGAGGCGGAAACCACTGATATGTTGCACACTAACCGAAGTCAGGTGGATGGCGGTGGCGGTCAGATTAACATCGACATGGCACTCAAAAACGCAAATGCTAAGCTATCTCAGTGGACAACAAAATGGGTACATGAAATGAAGAGGGGTGGGAAAACCACTACAAACAGTTAACTGTGATTGTGCTGATGATATGTTCTCCAGCAAACGGCGAATCGTTTCACTTCTCATTTATCAGCCTGTTTAGCTTGTATTCTAGCCTCTTCCTGAACAGCTTTGGGGTACAGGCTGATGCCGCTCCAGTAAGCGGTCACTGGATCTCTCTTTACATGGTCATGACGATGGTTTAGGAAAAGCGGTCGAACAGTCATCTGCGCGCGTTATCAGCTTGTTTCAAGGATGCACTCAATGTTCTTCAAATCGCCTCAAAAGATTTTCGGGATCTTGGTGTACTGGTCTGTGCGCCATCCCATTACAACTATCTGTTATATAATGCATTTAAACCTGCAGAGATACGGACAGGAATCTACAACAGTGATGACTGCCTACTCTGCGATCTTCCTCTTGAAGGTAGGGTTATTTCAACCCAGCCGAACTGATGTTCACCTTTGTTAGCTGCTACGAAGTTCCGATGCTAATCCAGGCTTGCAATCTGAATTGCCCGAGAATGCAGCACGTGACATCCACGATACTATAATAAGGACAGCGGAAGCCTACAATGAGGCTGCTCATTTGTCACCCACTTCGTCATTTGCAGCATATCACGCTCGCTTCTTATGGCACCTCATTCATATGCACCGAACACGTCCAAGTGCTATGAAGGATAGGTCTCATCACGATACTTCTGTCGACCTGTCTGTCCATAGTATGGCTTCCCTCGATCGTCATCTATTGGCTATGACTGACACTAAACATTAGGGGAGCAGGAGTCTCCATCACAGACCACACCCTCCCCTCACGGTGCTCCCCGACACCCACCCTCTCACCATGTCAACTATTGCACGAATCCTTTAGAAGGGTATTCGCCGAACGCCAATGGTATTATATATGGTGTTACGGCACGGAACGGACCCGTTCCTTATGCGCTTCAAGCTGGTCCCGAATACACATCAGCAGATCATCTCTATTATCGTGCCATGCTGTTTGACCTTGGATTTGGGGGAGAGGATCATCATGTATTGACGACAAATGATAGCATGCGCAATTCCTATGGCGACGGCTTGACCACTCACTATACCCAATATCCATACGGTTCCACCCAACCGCTCGGCCAGACTGGCTTCGTCGGAAGTTGACAGCGCTTTTTGTCCTTGTAGAATTTTGATCACTTGTTTTATCGCATGTTATGAGCAGCTAGTTACGACACATGCTTTATATGTTGTCTATGATGACATCCTCCTGTTACTCATCGCCAATAGAAATTACGACGATTTTTTGTCCAAAAGCAATTGCAAGCAATGGCCGACTGCTCAATGCCATGAAATCAAAATCTCGAATGCGATGTGGCCGGGGAGCTATGCTAATGATGCTAGGCTGTGCCTGTACATAGCCGGTATTGTGGACATGAAGGACTGCCCCCCTCCTTCCGGAGCTGGCGGCAATCGCAAAATAGTCTGGGTTTGTCGAACACCACCTGGGGTATGAAGCTTATTTAGCTTAGAGTACTGCCACGGCGGAAGGGGCATACCGGAATATATGCCCTCCGTCAGGGAAACTAACTCCCGTATGTGTGGGCTTGCCGCCACGTAAATTGGACATGTCCCAAATGGCAAAACGCGGCCCATAACTCGCCCCAATTCTATAAAGACCATTTCACTTGGAAACATATTCTTCCAGAGCGATTCACATACACGTTAGCGTTATCACGACGCCATGCGGCAAAACCCATGTTTTGGGACGACTTTCCTAGAAGAGAGTCTTTCAGTGCGTGTGGGTCAACGAGCTCGACCGATGTAGAACGCCTCCAACTTCCTTGCTCAGTCGAGAGGGGGTCGGTACGCCAATCCGTGAGGAAAACGGAACCACGGCAATCAGAGATAAGGAATTCTTTGCTACTCCCGGGATGTGAGTTGACCGTGATTAGAGGGTGTGGGAAAGCGATGACATAGGCAGTAGGTTGAGGCCTGGAATCGGGCTGGGAAGAAGCGTGCCGACCGGAGGTTTCCCGAGATGGAACCGCAGAAGGGACGTTTAGCGTTGGTTGGAGGTCCCAAACCATAAGCATTCTGTCATCTGTGGCCCATGAGCGAGTTGACCACCATCTAGGTCTGAAATCACTTGCCGGATACAGAAGCAACGTAACGTGCGTTGTCTTGGTCGTGGCCACCACAGAAGCACAAGTCGTTTACTTTGCCATGATGTCCACTCAGGCCGCCACCAAAAGGAAATATGTACTCGCTGGCTGAGGCAGACTTTGTCAATAAGTGTAAACCAAAATCTATACCAGCTGCCGTGATTCTACGAAAACCAGATATCAGTTTCCAGTTGGTCTCCAGACACAGGAACGAGGTCGAACTCTATGAGCCAATCGTCGCTGCCGCTAGGAGAGAGCGTACGAGGCGACCAGGCCAGCGCGGTTACTCTGGTCCCGATGTGGAACGAAGCCAATCTCTTGGCGGATGTGGCACTCTGAGATGTACAGATGTTCAGTGGTTGAGGAAAGGAAAGGACCAGGGAATTTGGCTGACTATCTGGTAGACCTCGACGGAATGCTCACCTCCAAAGGCCAAGAGGTCCTGTCCGTCTTCATGGTAGCACGAGCGTACCACATACACGTCCGAACCGTGGTCAATCCCGACTACACCACTATCCATGACGGACGGCTAAGTAGAAACTGTTTGTGTTGGGTCATTTGTAGTCAATCTTAATTAGACTAGTACATGCCACCACGATCCACTGGCCCAAACCCGCTTCTCTTTCTTGGACTCATCCTCGTTTCCGGTAGCACATTTTGGCTCGTCGTGAAACACAGAGAAGCGACGAATCCTGCATCAAAGCAACCTCTTCAGCACGCTCATCCCCTCGTTCCACCCCGCCAACACGACCGTCAGAACTCACTCTAGGATAAGTCTGATCCCGTTACCCAATGGCATCCGTCGCTACAAGACCAACATTCGATTCGCACAAAGTTACAGTCATATATGTGCTTGGCGGTCCCGGTGCAGGCGCGTTCCTATATCACCGGGTCCCTACACAATCTGATATCCGACAGGAAAGGGAACTCAATGTAGCAGACTCGTGAAAGACTTTGACTTTTGTCATTTATCAGGCAAGTCATTGTCTCTCGCTCAGATCGTGCCAATGCTCATGTGTGCGGCCGTTCACGTAGCCGGTGACCTCTTGCGTGCGGAACAGAACCGCGAAGGATCTCAGTACGGAAAGATGATCCGGACATGCATTTGCGAGGGTACCATCGTTCCACAGGAGGTCACCATCAAGCTTCTAGAGATTGCGATGTCTCGCGCGCTGGATGAACGATCAGGTCCTGGGTGGACAGATGGCAAAGGTCGCTTCCTCATCGATGGCTTCCCGCGTAAAATGGATCAAGCTTTGACGTTCGAACAGACGGTATGACACTCGATTATGCCCTTCAGCACTACTGTTTATCTCGTAAAGGTTTGTTCTCCTTCCCTAGTCTTGGTCTATGAGGCGGACGAGGAGGTGATGATACAACGGATTTTGGAACGGGGCAAAACGAGCGGGCGTGAGGATGACAACATCAAAAGTCTCAAGAAACGTTTTCGTTGGTGTTTTGTTTACGTGGCTTGAAAATTCGTTGAGACTTGTGTTTAGAAACACACGCTGAGCTTTCTAAGCCCGTTATAGAGTACCTAGAAAAACAAGGCAAAGTCGTCAAGGTAATGGTTCACGTTTATCATCAACGAATTTCTGATCATCAGCTGCACAGATTAACAGCAACCAATCCATTGAGCAATGCCACAAGGAAGGCAGTGTGGCAGTTGCTAGAGTCCTACTCTGATTCCCTCTTATACCCTGTGATCATGACATCGTTGCCTTTGATACAATACAGCAAATTTAAATATACACATCAAAGTTAGTTGAGGTCGTATCCGCGACTCTACAAATGGCTCTGCCACCTTTTTCTATCCGAAAGATAGCACCGTCCGCGCACAGCAAGTGGGCGCCTTCGTCCGCATCATCCTCGATGGATGTCAGCAGCTATGCATATGAAAACGGAGACGACGAACAGGTATCCACTCCCAGCCCCCACATCTGAAACACTCGACGACGGTGTCACCATTGCCACTTTCTGTGACATGCCCATCCCCTGAGTACCGCAAGTTTATGTGACTGCCATCTTGATAGGCTCTGTCAAAGACTGCAAAAGTTTTCTCTGCGAACGTTTCTCTGGCCTGGGGAGTATCCAGAGTGAAAGCTGGATTGCGTTTAGGGCGGACCACGATAACATCCATTGAAGCGTCCGTTGCAGGAATCATTGATATCGTAGGGTTGACGCGAAACAAAGATTCTAGTCGATCAACGTTTGTGGTAGATAGGAAATAGGCGAATGGGCCGTAGAAGTCCAATGCAGAATCGCTTCGGCTGGCATCACGAATGGGAACAAAATCGCCCTTGCGCGGATCGTAGACATAGGCAACACCAGAAGATGGGATGGGCAAAAGCCTGACACGGCTAGCACACCACTTTAAGACGTTCTGCTGCGCTGCGACCTTGAATCGCTCGACGCCTGGTATTTGCTTGCGGAGCCTTTCGGAGTCGTTGAGGATGGCTGCGTGCAAAGCTGTTGAGGTGACGACCACCGACGTGATAGGCGTTCCTCCATAACCATGATCTCCACCAGAAGGGCCCAAAAGTGAAGTGAAGGATAGGGACAACGGTTTCAGCGACGGGAGTTGAAGAAAAGCCTCTAAAGATCGCAATTTATAGGTGATCGTATCATGTTGTGGAATGGGCCCGAACAGGGAGGCATAGAGGGCATTCGCAGTTCCGCATGGGACAAGTACAAAGCGGACGGAGGAAGAAAGGT
Source organism: Xerocomus potaroensis (assembly GCA_038088895.1). Lineage (NCBI taxonomy): Eukaryota > Fungi > Basidiomycota > Agaricomycetes > Boletales > Boletaceae > Xerocomus > Xerocomus potaroensis. Next base: position 21,554 of record JBBPJT010000287.1, on the reverse strand, counting down.
CAGCTACGGGAACGAGATGGTTCAGTATTTCATGAAGGGTGCCGTCCCCAGAGCCGAGCACGACTGTCACGTCCGTCTTGTGTTTCCTGAGGAAATCGAAGACATTGACGCCTGCATCGTCAGGAGCACGTGTACGGACGATGTGGAGAGGGATCTGGTTCGCGGAACGGAGACGAGGAATAACATGCGCATTGAAGAACTGCTCTGCGGTGGAGTCACCGCAGACGGGATTGTACACGACAAGAAGCGACATTGGCTGGGCTGGTCGGAAAGCGTCGTATGTAGTTCATCATATTTCCCATGTTCTCTCTCTTCCGTCGGGTATCAACCAGATCAGTATCGTATTCAAGTTATCGAGCCATGTCCTCCGTCGCACCAGAGTTCAAGCAGTTTAGACTGGCACTCATCCAACTAGCCAGTTCTCCGCCCGTCGCAGACAATCCCACTGATGCAGACATCAAATGTGCCAACCTCAACCACGCCAAGGACATGATCAATCGGGCTGTGAAGGGTGCCAGCGCGAAACCAGACCTAGTTGTGTTGCCTGTAAGATTGCCTCCCCTTTTCACCTTCCTTTGGCATCATGACTGGTCCAGGAATGCTTCAATTCACCCTACGGCCATGTGCACTTCCCCGTGCACGCCGAAATCATTGGCTATACACCGGGGAAAGAATACGATACCGAAGCAACCCAGAGTCAGAGCGTCAGGGTGCTTTCGGAAGTGGCATCCGAAAACCAGATTTGGCTCATTGGAGGTGCACTATGTTGATGCTGTCTAGGTGATTGACTGAGGGACGAACCAGGTTCGATACCCGAAAGGGACGCCGAGGACGGCAAGATCTATAATACCTGTATCGTATTTTCACCAAAAGGTATGACATGATCCCATGTTTCGTCCTTGGGATGGATGCCCTTACTCTTGCCAGGCAAACTGGTGGCAATTCATCGCAAAGTGCACCTGTTTGATATCGATATCCCTGGCAAAATTACCTTCAAGGTGCGAGCACGCTTTCCGGCCAACGAAATATAACTGATTACGTAGGAGAGTGAAACATTGACGGGAGGCTCATCTACAACGTTCTTTGATACGGGTATGGATCTGCCAAGTTGGAAAGAAACGGTTGGGGAATACTGACAATAGAGTTCGCGCGCATTGGTCTCGGAATATGCTATGATGTCCGCTTCCCGGAGCTTGCTATGATCGCCGCACGCAAAGGTTGGTGAAGGGGTGCGGATAGTTCATGAGATAATCTTGTGTGCCCATGCATCTTTGACAGGCTGTCACGTATTGGTTTATCCCGGGGCGTTCAACACGACGACGGGACCGCTCCACTGGGAACTGCTCCAGCGATCTCGGTAGGTAGCCGCAGAGGTGAACTCAGTCTATTTGACACAAATCTGCATAGTGCGATTGACAACCAAGTCTACTTTTCAATGTGTAGCCCTGCACGAGACCCGAAAGCGGGCTATCAGGCAGTACGTCGTCTTGGAAACCACAAGTGTCGGACCCCTAATAATTTCATGTGATAGTACGGGCACAGTATGGTAGTGGACCCATTGTGAGTGTTGCTACATACAAAGAGCAGAGCAAGTGACTGACGCAGAACAGTGGCAAAGTGCTTGGGCAGGCTGAAGAGAGTGAGGCTATCTTGCACTTTGATATTGGTAAGTTTTCTCGGGTTTCGATCCATGCGATGTTGAACCTCTCCGGAAGTTCCTGAAGTATTTCATTCGGCGAGGGCGGGGATACCTGTAACTACACAACGACGATTCGATGTCTACCCGGATGTAAGTGCGTAGTAGCGCAAGTTGCTAGTATACAATTGTATTGGTATTGCTAGTTTTGCTGGCCACTTCCAAAAGTGGACAAGCCGAAGTTTCTGGTACATTCTGCAACGTTCTACTAGGTACACAGCCTAAAGAGCCGCCGCCGACGGTGGCTCTTTCTTCGTTTCGTTCCCCCCCATCTCACACATCATGGTCAGAGAAACGTCCGTCGTTCCTTTTTATCCCTTCTATTTGACTGATTTGTACCGTCTACAGAAAATATTACGATCTGCTGGAAGTGTCTCCGGACGCCTCCGAGAGTGACCTCAAAAAGGCCTATAGAAAGAAGTGAGCGGATCTCGCTGTTTCTCTTTCTGCCCTCATTTCTTCAGAGCGCTGCGGCTACACCCTGATAAAGGTGGTGACCCTGAGCTATTCAAGGAAGTCACACATGCGTATGTTCCTTTTCCCTTGCTTTCTTTCTCGGCTGACCCATTCTCACCAGTTACGAGGTGTTGGCCGATCCCGAGAAACGTAGTATATATGATACTCGCGGCGAAGCCGGTCTCTCGGAACAAGGGGGGATGGGCGGTATGGATCCACAGGTTAGTCCCTTATCCCTTTCACTACGCCCCTTCAACCTCATCCCCATCCATAAACTAGGATCTCTTCAGCCAACTCTTTGGTGGAGGTGGATTCTTTGGTGGAGGTGGTGGCCGCTCGCAAGGTGTTCGCAAGACCAAAGATCTTGTCCACCGTGTACAGGTGTCACTCGAGGACCTTTACAAAGGGAAGACCACGAAACTTGCCCTCACACGCAATGCTCTTTGTTCAAAATGCAATGGGAAGGGTGGAAAGGATGGTGCCGTCCGCCAGTGCAGCGTCTGCAACGGACGTGGAGTCAAGATCACACTCCGTCAAATGGGTCCTATGATCCAACAAATACAGTCGGGATGCGACGAGTGTAATGCGACGGGAGAGGTTATTAATCCCAAAGATCGCTGCTCGAACTGCAAAGGAAAAAAGGTCCTGCCCGAGAAAAAAATTTTAGAGGTTCACATAGACAAGGGCATGAAGGGTGGTCAGACAATCACTTTTACAGGCGAAAGCGACCAATCACCAAATGCTCAATCCGGAGATGTCGTGATCGTTATAGAAGAGAAACCTCATGATAAATTCAAACGTCAGGAGAACAATCTCATAACTGAACTTGAGATCGACCTCCTTACTGCGCTTGCCGGCGGTGAGGTTGCGATCCGACATCTCGACGATCGGGCACTACTTGTTCGGTTTTTACCTGGGGAAGTCGTCAAAAACGGTGCGTTGTAAAGTTTTAATCTGTATCATTCATGCCTGATGTTCACTTTTCTCAGAATCCGTCAAGGTCATCCGGTCCCAAGGCATGCCATCTCAACGGCATCACGAGCCTGGAGATCTTTACGTCAAGTTCACCGTTAAATTCCCTGATACCATCGATCCTTCCAAAGTCCCGTTGCTTGAACAGGCCCTCCCACCTCGCACTCCCGTGCAGCATTTCGCCAAGAACGTCCATCTGGAGGAGGTGGATCTCGATGAACCCGATGCACGATCGAGGGCTAGCGCTATGGCGGACGAAGCCATGGACGAGGACCACGAAGGCGAACCCCGAGTTCAATGTGCAAATCAGTAAACGTATTTTTTACTGGGCTGATTTGTCATTTGCTTCGACTACACTACCCCGGTAATTGCCCACTGTGTCTCCATAGATCCACGCGCATCTTTTGCTACATCCTTCGTAATTAATACGCATCAAGGAACTCATTGAGATCCTACCTGAGAAGTTGGCGTTATGACGAGTTTGCATCCCAGCGAACCTGTTTTGTGGTTGAGGTCAGTGCAAGACGGGCAGTACAGCCTTCTTACCACTGGGTTGTGCCTGAAGCTTTCATACGCGTTCCGACCGAAGAAGCTGACCTCGGTTTCATTCTCTAAAACAATGAAATAAAGGCAAGAGAACAGTTCGACTTTGATACTTGCCAAGGCCAGCATCTGCGAGGGTCCTGGTGTCGTCTTCAAGGATCCAATCATCATGATCTAAATTGATGATGAGATTCGTCGTCTAGGCCATCAGGGCTGAGCGAACGTCTCCAAGACCAAACTACTGCCGTACCTTTGCGCCATGTGCCTTTGCATAGAGTTTGATAGTATCTAGTTTGATATTGAACGATCAGGAAAGACAACCAGTGGATAGAGTGTACGAGCCCAAAACAGCATTGCGGTAAGGACGCCAACCAGGTCCGGTTTGGATCACTAGGTTGGAGGTGAGATGCACCTCAGGCGAGAGATGATAACACGCCTTGGTGAACTTTTTCTTTCAAGTCACCGACTGTCGTGGTCTCGAGGTTGAGTTTGTGGAAGACGAGGCTGCGTTCTGTGCGGTATTCAAAAGACTTGATCACACGAACGGTGATCGTGGCCTCCGTTCGTGGAATCGCTTCGTTGGTTAACGTGTGTGATACTTCTCCAAACATTTGTTCGGTGGATTCGAAGTAGCAGCCAAGGTGAGCAAGGGAAAAGCACCTCGCTCGTCAAGTTTCCACAGAGGTTTCACAGATTCATTATACTCGTGTCGAACCTGACATGAGTATATCATCAACTGGCTCCTTCAACGCGTCCACCAACTCAGCAGATCCACTACAAGCTGAAACATCACATTGCGCCAAAAGAGATCCCAGAAAACTCACAAACTTGAACGAAATTCTCTCATGTCTGTCTTGGTATCAGTCAGAGGAAGCCGCACTCTCCAATTCTCTTGCTGAGTTGCTTTCCGACCGCACTTCCATCGAAGATTCACTTAGCAGGCTGGAAACTCTCGCTCCTCGTCTGAATGATCTATGTCTTGAATCTTTACAACTCAAGCAGAAAGTCTCCTCCACGGCAAAAACAGCAGAGCGCGTCGGTGGGCGGGTCCGGACTCTTGACCGGGAGATGAGTCGTGTCGCACAGGCAGCGGAACGAGTGGGGCAGGTGATGGAACTCAAGGTAATGTAAAGCCGTGTCCTAACAATTCCCCTGGTTTACACTCCCCAAGTCCTCTCTTTCCCAATTGCAATCTTGCATCGAACATCAGGACTGGGAGTCGGCAACTAGACATTGTGCTCGTGCAATGTCGCTGCCAGACGATGTCATTTCCGGCTCCTTTGCTGAATCCTCCGTGGTATATCTCTTCTCGCGAATTCGGCATCCGCGAAGCTTACGTTCCCCAGCCATCTGCGGAGAATCATCTCCCTCCTGCACAAGTACTTCAGGCGGCGAGAGAACAGCTTTTATCAATCTTCCTCAAACAGTTTGCACGCGCATCACAATCGCGTGATGCAGCTGCGACGAGCCGTTATTTCAAGCTGTTCCCTGCAATTGGCTGGGAAGCTGAAGGTCTTGAGGCATATGCATCATTTGTCGTCGACTTGGTGCGCGTGAGGGCCCCTATTTCTGCTAAAAGTAGGTCTTCACGCTGTTCGCCTGCCGCGCTTTGAACTAAAGAGTCGACAGCTTCTTCTCCATTGTACTACGTTACCGTTCTGACTGCACTGTTTGAAGGTGTAGCCATGATCATCGATCAGCATCAACCCGTTGTCGAAAAATATTATGGCACAGGCAACATGCAGAGTGTTATCAAGAGGTTATTAGAGGAGTGTGATCGGGTTGTCCGGAGCACACTTGAAGCTTGGGGGGAGGATCGATCAGTTAAAAGAAAGGTAGAATCCTTTCTGCCCTTTTTTCTATCCTGCTGTGCTCAAATTTCTCCAGTTAACAGATGTTTCAAACTTAACAACTCCTTCGCCTGCTCCTCGGAAACCAACCTCGACAACCACAGGCATGGATGAGGTTGACCCGCGTGAGATTGACAAGATCTTATCCGAGATTGCAGGAATGAGCAGCCGATGGCACCTATTCAGAAAATTTCTTGTCGAACAATTACAGGTTTGTAATTCAATTCGACCTGCACCCGTCGCCTTTTTAACGAGGATAACATAGGAAGAGGAGGGAGTTGTAGATGGTGAAGTCAACCCAGACAATCCGAACCTACAACCTATTTATCGATCCTCTAAACACAGATTCACTACTTGTCACAGAACCGGTCGCACTCTTGGACACAACATTATCTCAAAGAGAGTTTGCAGGTTTGTTAAGTACGTGTTATATTCCTATGGAGATCTGGTATATCCGTGCAATCATTGACAAGGTCCGTCTGTAAGACTCTGAAATTCCACAACTGACTGGCCACAGGCTCAACATCTCTCCAGTCCTGACTTTTCTCAAACTCCAACAACGACGACCACCCCGGATGACGTTTTCTACATTTTAAAAACTGTGTATACACGTCTATTGTCGACAGGTTCTTTGGGAGTCTTAGAACAGACTAACGACCTCCTCAAGGATATACTGGATCATGATTTTCTCGGTGGTATCAAAAAGAGACTCGATGACGTTTATCGAGTTGGTACAGGGGTTCGAACCGAGAAGTCGGATAAAGAAAGTCGAACCTCTTTTCTCGTGCGTTCATTTGTTTCCTTCGACTTGCTCGACCTTCGATCTATCTCTCAAAGATACTCTTGAATGATCTCGATATATCTTCCTCGCATATGGAACGACTTGTGAAGGACTTGCTTTCCCAACCTGCCATTACTCAGCTATTCCTCGTAACCGAACAGCCAAAGGTGAAAGGTATTATAGCAGGCCTGCTTACTTCCATGACCAGATTCAAGGCAACCTTAAGAGTAATATTTCTTAATATTGCCTGACGGCAATTGTCTAATAACACCTCCAAGGCTGGTATAGACCAGCTATTCAATCAATTGATGCGATCAAGGCTACGAACTCTGGTACACGATGTGTACAAGGACGTTTCATACGCTCTAGACGAAGATGGGTATGCAGTCGCAGAGTACCAAGACATTGTGAGAAAACGTTTTGCGAAGGTCTGGGAGGGCCTGACAGATGGATATAAGGTCAGCATCAGCTCCATGGTTCTTATATGGTTGAGCTTATATTAATGGACCAGGATTCTTGCACTGAAAACAACTTCCGCAACTTATTCGGCCTTGCTCTCGATGCTACTCTCCGGCCATGGGAGAAACACATCTTGACCCTCCGCTATTCTGAGGCAAGTTCAACCCCTCGATCTACTGCCCTTCGCTGATGTCGCTGGCAGTTGGGTGCTATACGTTTTGACCGCGACCTCCGTTCTATAATGGCGTACCTGTCCTCTCAAACAGTATTTGGTGATATTCGAGAAAAATTCGTCCGCCTTCAACAGATCTCTTCTCTGCTAAATCTTGACAGTGTGAGTCAGAGTTTGTTCCTAGGCATAGAACTAGTTCTGAGTCTCTATTTTCAGGATGAAGAAGTTGAGCCGTTTTACAGCGGCTCGGGTATTTCCTGGACATTGAGCATGCAGGAGGCCAAGGAAATTGTTGCTTTAAAAGCTTGATACCTGTTATATTATTTCAAGGTCGATAGTCGATCGGTGGATATGCCTTTATTACCCGCACTCAAATTTGATGCTCCATTAGTGGGTTTAATGCAAAAGTCGTATTCAATATCAATCCGCAAGGAGTAAACATAGTATAAATGTTCCTCTTCAGTCAGTTGCGACGGAGTGCATCCAAGCGTGCCTGAAGTGAGTCTTCGTCAGGAACATTGACATCACCACCATGTTGGTCGTCCCCAAGGGATGGACCGCCCGTCTCGCCAATTGCCACCGGTCTGCGACTCTCGGCCAGAGGTGAGGATGTGGCACCAAGCCCGGTTGGGGCTTCCGTAAGCTACAATCCATCAATCAGTCAGCTTATAGACCTGAAACTCATGATATTTCGTACTTGTTGCGAGAGGTCAACGCCAATTTCATCGAGGACCTGCCTCAAAATCTTGTCACCCTCCTCTTCTTCATCTTCAATCCCGTCATCCATCACATCATCTACGGCATCTGACATCATCTCTTCTTTCATATCCATCATCGAGCTCTCCTTCTCAAAGTCGTTCATGATTTTCTGAATGGCAGGTAGATTGAGACCGCGATTCATGGAAGCCATAGCCTTTCGAAGAATTGGTGGTTGTATGGACTGGACTGGCCTACATTATGGGACGTACCCTTGTCGCTCCGCGCATGGCTTCCGCCATTTGTTGATTACTGCGAAGCGTTTGTATCCTCAAGCCAACAGCTTGCAGTTGTGTTTTCATCTGATAAAATTTCTGAACGTATCTTCGCGTGCGAACGAGATCCTTGGCCATGACTTTACATGCATTCTAGTAAGATGATTGACGAAGGTTACATGAGGTACTGGAAGTCACATACCATCTGGCCAGCTTTGGCGCTCTTCTTAATATCTGCGACGAGTTTCTTCTCGCTCTGCTCAAGTTTTGACCGCTCTCGGTCAAGTTCACGTTGAGCCTTTACAAGAGCTCGCTGATGTTGACGGAGCCGTTCTGCGGGGGTGACGGTCTTACCGAAGAGCGTTTCCTGTTTAAAAATTAGAATGGCTCACCAGATTGTAGCGGTACGTACGATGATATTCATGACTGTTGAACGTTGAGTTGCAGCAACGGCTGCGCTTGAGCCTCGCAGACAGCCAGGCCAAGCACTTTATTATTATATTTAGTGTGAATATCCAAATGGCGCTGTCGGGGTATGCCGGGCGGTGATTGAAATATATCAAGTTCAGCTAACTTTAACCTTCGATTCTCGTTATACATACACAATCATCATCATCGAAACGGTCACCCGCAATCATGGTATGTTCAACACGTCCTTCCACCCACCTTCTGACAAAAATTACACTAGACTCTCCAAGTTGACCTATTAAACCCTTCCGCTGAGCACGAAAAGAGACAGCACAAACTCAAGCGCCTCGTGCAATCGCCTAACTCGTACTTCATGGATGTGAAGTGTCCTGGTCTGTTCCTCCCAATCTGTGGTCTTGAATATTATATTTAAATATCTTCCGATTTGCAGGCTGCTTTGCCATTACAGCCGTTTTCTCACATGCACAATCAGTAGTTTTGTGTGGCTCCTGTGCAAGTGTTTTGTGCCAACCCACTGGCGGAAAGGCGAGACTAACCGAAGGTTGGGCTTAAACTACTTTTTATTGGTGTTTCAGCTAACATCATGCTACACCCAGGGTCGTCTTTCCGACGGAAGAATTAGTTTTCTCGACTGCCTCACCATCTTTCATCTTAGTGTTGCGTTGTCCTATTTCTAATAGCAAAAGTGTGGATTATTGTTGCGATTAAATGTCATCTTCCACACCACATAAGCCCCACGACCTATTGACGTGGTGTATTCTCTCCGACCGTTGAAATATTAAAACGTTGGTGTATATATTTGTTTGGCTTATTGATTATTAGTCGTTATGGAGTCAAATCCCATCGGCAAGCATTGTGCCCTCCCATCGTGCAATGTTTTCGACTTTTTGCCTATTCAATGCAGTTGCCTGGGGTGGTTCTGCAGGCTTCATATTCCACCAGACCTCCATAACTGTGCTTCGGTACAACACTCTCTATCCAAGTTAATCACCTCATCCCCTTCGGTGCGCCATATCTGTGCCTTTGCGGAATGTGACAGGCCTTCCCTTGCGACTGGGGCGACTGTTGGCGATCTGTCAGGTGTGGTCCAGAATGGCTGTCCCGGTTGTCACCTCTCTTTTTGCGTCCAGTGAGTCCATGCTACCCCGGTACCACTCCGAGACATCTCATACAGTCCGTAGTCATCGACATATGCAGTCTCACTCATGTGCCGGTCTTACCGTAGAGAACGATGATACCAAGCATGCGGCTGCCCGAGCAATTCTGTCACAGAAGATCTTGGCACCCAATACGTCAACGTCCCGCACTCCTATCGTAGTCCGTCAGCGTAGCAATCTTCCTCAAGATTCCAAGAGTCTGGCCCAGCTACAAAAGATCAATTTGATGAAATTGCGCAACAAAGCGATCCCGGCAGATCCTAAGGACGGACGTTCTCTGGTACCTGTTGACCAGCGTCTTCATGTAACTGCGTGTCTCGGGATCATCGGCCAACCAGCAAAAGAACTTGCTCTTTGGTTCCGAAAGGTAACCATAGCCACGCACCTGTTCTTCGTTCTTCGTTCTAGGCTAATGTTCCGTAGACGACTGTCGCGGGGAAGGCACTGGACTTGATCATCCAGCACTTCGGCATTCCTGGTACAACTTCCGTAGGTTTCCCCATTGTCTTAACGGTTCGGGTATTCACATCAGGTAGACACACTATATACAACAATCGTTCGGGGACATTAGGGGTCGAGTACTGCAGAACCATTTGGAGTTATCAACCCAACTAGAAGACGGATCGACGGTCGTACTGAGCAACTCATTCTCAGAAGGCTAAATAGATACATCTCAAATCTGTCCTGCGACCAGTTTTTCCGTTGGTTTCATTCTGCGACAATTACCAGAAGCCCCGTTGATATTATCCGAAAAAAAGTCCGAAAAAAAATACATAATGCAATCGGATAGCAAGCACATAGTCAACGTCAACAAACCAGAAAGGCACGGTGAGGTGAGGCACCCGCTATGCGACGAGGGCGGCTAATCGGCGGAGGTGGGGCACGTTGAGATATGCTGGAACATAAGTTTCAAGCCCCGAAACCTCACGAGGATATGGAGGCTCGAATGGACCAACTTCCTCTGTTTCGGGCGAGAGTAGAAGGTGATCGTTACGGTCATTTGCTTGCACTCGAGAGGCAACAACGCGGAGGATTTCCGGGGAAATAGGACTCTGGAAATGGTCGCGTTCGCGTTCAACGGGGCCATTGAACCGGAAAAAAAAACACTTACCTCATATTCCGCAACGTAGTAGTTGGTGCACATTCTTTGGATCTGCATAGGACTCAGCATCCAGCAGACGTCATAGATAATCTCAATGTCAGCAGGTGTTGCCTAAATTCCCAGTCAAAAACTTTTCTCAGATAATAATAAACATTTCAGACCTTTTTTAGTTGCAACAATTTAATAGCTTGCATTAAGTGTTCCAAATGGAGTGTACCCTCTGGCATATCATGCGACTTGCACCATTCTTCTATTCGTGTGATATTGTACTGGATCTGCATCGCTATCAAACGGGCGAAAGTCAGTACAATGTTAGTTGAATCAAAAACACGAGATACCTCTTTTCCAGGAAGAAAAATTTCTCCTCATTAAAAGATCGTTAAAGCTCGTGACGCCTATCAACTTGAGCAGTTCGATGAGGACCTGCAGTGCCACGGAATCCTCCATATAGTAACTCTTCAGGCTCTTCCAAACTTTGTTGAGCAGGTTCAGAATATCGTCCATGCTATAAGCTGGTTGGCTATTTGTGTTGAGGATGCGATTGAACAAACGTCCGCCTCCGTCACTTGAAGTGAATCCTGGGAGTGATTGGCTTTCAATCAAAGCGGGGATCACCATCTTGGAAAGGCGCTTCTTGGTCTCCTGCATCCAGGTATGGTAGATGTTGTACTCAAGGCTACCAAGGTCATGTTTCACCACGGTAACCAGGCGCTCGTAATCATTCCAATCGAATTCACGAACAGCATTTTCCTCCCCTGGGCCGATGCCTTGCACCATGTCACTTTCTGCAACGCAAATGAAGGAAAGCATCTCATGAACATTAGAAAGCCAGAATATGCCTGGGATAATGGCATCCTCCCCGTTAAAAGACTAGCAATAAATCAGAACAGTTAAAGCTTTGTGAAGGAGAAGGAGAACCGACCATGACGTGCGCTTGGATAGCCTCCATGACATTGGCCAAAAAACGCTCGCTCTCCGGGATGAGGCCATATTTCCACATCTCATTCGTGACAAGGCTAATGAGATTTGCCGGAAACAGAATTTCCTTCACCGCAGATGGATTGGTTGTACTAGGTGCAGGAATCTTCAGACCTCGAATCAGTCCGATAAGGACGTCTTCATCCAAGCGCTTGATGTCTTGCATAAGTCTGATTTTCTCTTCTGCCAGGTCATCATAACTGCGGAGATCGGTCACACCATTCGTCCGTACTCGGAGAGCGTTATCCTCTCCATTGTAAGCGACAGAAACCGCTCGCTGGCTAAGTGCTTGACTCCTCTTGACATCTATCATTAGCTCATCTGCGGAGGTACGGTATTCTGAAGGACTGAGCTGGAGGACACCCGCAGAGCTATGCCTTCGTTGATGGCGGTTGGGATGGAGGGGAGATGCTAATGAGAGCCCATTGGCACTGTTCGCATCGGGGATGCGGAGGACAGGAACGAAAGTTGGGGATGTCGGAGGCTCTCGAGTACCCCTCGTCAGAGCGTTGTACGCATTGGCACGGTTAAGTTGCTCGCGTAAACTGCTGACCTCATTCTTGAGGGTAGCGATGACGGAAACATCCTCTGTAGACCTCACTGGCGAAGTAGCAAAGGCCTTCTCCTGAGACTGTAGTTGAGCAGCTTGTGTGAGCACCTCATTGGTCAAACGCTGAATCGCCTCCTCCTTCTCGGCTACTTTGGTGATCGCGTCTTCCAGGCGTCTTTCAACGTCAGCCTTTGTCTGAAGGAGCTCCTCTCGCCGAGACAACTCGGCTTCTACAGTTTGTAACGCGATTTGAAGTGACTTAGCCTTTGCATCTGCTTCCTCGTGTCTTGAGCTCCATTGCTGGAGCTGTTTCTCAAGTTCTTCTAGCTGAATCTGCAGAGCCTTCTTCTCTTCTGTCCGCTTCTGCAGAGTCTGAGTGAGTTCTACAACTTTATTCTCGAGACGGTACGAGATCTCCTTGAATTTGGACACCGAGCGTGCCTCGGCTTTGAGAATCTTGAGCTGCTTCTTAGCAAGGCGCCGCCTGACACAAGACTGCAAGTATACTACATGTCTGACATCAGAACGATGCAAACGGCGGTACAGTCTATACGATGACCGTCAGGTGACTAACGTCACGAAAGAAAAAAAGGCATACACTCCACGGGACAAGGATTGCAGCAACACGGCAGCATGTAGCGTCCTTGCTTCCCTGTGCGCCAGTCGAGCTTGTGCACCACGAGTATCTGATGTCCTAGTGAGACAAACCCATGTTGCAACTTCTAGCACTCACGACTCTGGACGGCGATAATTGTCCAGCGAAGCTGAAGAAACTTGGATCTATGAAGAAAGCGTCGAATGCCAGCCTGTAGCCTCTTCGCAGCAACATTTTTGCGAATATTTTCCACCAATTGCCTTGCCAGGATGACACGCCACCAAGTCTGAATTTTGATAGTGGCGCTGCGGAGGTGTTGATACCTCTTGACAGCCATGCGCCGTCGCATATTCTTTTGGACAATGGTGACGAGGGCATTAAGTCTCTCGGACCTGAGAGACTCGAGCGCGGCAAGCATACCCGCTCGGAAGAAAATCTTGGTTAGACCACTTTGATATTTGTCGGGATCGTTGATCGTCTTCTCCAGGATCAACGAGCAAAGAGGCTTAAGCTCCAACTTTTGTATCATCGGTTGCCAATCTGTAGAAGGAACGAGCATATAATATCTTGTGACGATCTGAGTCGAGTATCAGGTATTTAGATGGTCACGCACCGTTCTGCAAATTCCTCATATGTCCACCTAGAGGGGTATCCTGCACAACTGATGCGGATTGTTTCTAGAACACCACAAGCACGGAGCTGGCCCAAAACCTGAGATGGTGTAAATTCCCACGGTTTTTTGGCTTCGTTCGGTTTGATGCATCGAATATAGTGAACGTTCGTTATGCTGAGTGTGTCCATCAATGTGATTAGGGATGCTTTGAATATCGAGCCCTGCGTGGGTTTCTTTAGGGCTGCGCCTGGCTTCTTACTGGCTGTTGTGGTAGATACTACCAAGGCTGAACGCCCTGGGTCAGGTATAATTGACGATCGACGAGATCCACCACTGCCTGAATCAGAGAGTGAAGGAGAACCGGGATGAGGGTCACTAGATTTCTCCACAGACTTGACTGAACCCAGAGCAGTATCCAAAACTTCTTTAAGAAAAGGATTTTTTGTAGTCGCCAACAGTACCATATGCTCGTCCGGTACCGTATCCCTATTCTTCTCCAAGAACCCCTCGACTTCATAGGTAACATCGAGCGCGTAATGTGCAATTGTGAATGCCGAATTTCCAAACCGTGGTTTTTTGAAAACTGCTTTGTTGGCTGGTTTCAAGAGTTGTGAATTCAGTTTCTGTAGGAAAGAAGCATCACTGCCAGCGGGCAAACGAGATTCTTCATCAAGAAGAGCGAGGACACCAAGTCTGCCTTCGATGATATCAATGCAAGGCTGGTTGTCTGAGAAATCGATGAATGTCCAATTAATTTGTTCCTTCATGTACTCTTCCTGTTCAAGCTTGAAGACATGCGAATTGAACTGCAAGCAAAGTTATCAGAATCAGCCATGGCAATTCTACTATCACCTGCCTCTTGTTGTAGTTTTTCGTTGGCATAATTGATACTGAACTGCTCAAAGGAATTCTGAAGGGAGATGTGAGTGAAGAAGATCATGGCACAGGGAAGAATCACCTTCTGAAAGTGCTCGAATCCATATATATCTAGCACTCCAATGAACATCTCCGCGCGTTCGGTAGCGTCGCCATTCTCTCCAGCCAAACTCTCATTGACGATTGCAACCAACCACTCGAATAAGCATGCATATACGAACTTCGCCACACTATCCCTGACCACCGTTGCCTGCGCGGCATTCAGAGATGTGACAATTTTTTCTGAGCGCGTGATTATTTGCTTTTTAATAGTCCATTTCCTGAACTCAGATAGTGTAACTCCTAAGAACCGAGTGGCCAAAATAAGAGCAGGATCCTCTTCATCGATAGATGATTCAGTTCGAGCCTGGGTAACTTTGACATTTCCAAGATGCAAAAGGGCTGACAGAAGCCTGAAAACAGCCCATTGCTTTTCAACACTGATACCGACGGTCGAAAGAGCTTGTTGAGTTGCTCGAAACTCTTCGGCATCATCAACCCCTGCAATGGGTGTCGAAGTAGTACCGCCCTGCCTGAGATAATGGAATTTCGTGACGTCTATATCCAGCCCAAGGTCTTTTCGCTCCTTCAGTGGGGCGCCTGCGCACAGCTGATAGAAGATATGGTAGTTCCGCTCAGTAGTTGGTTGAAAGACGACACGCGACCGCTCTAGGAGGTATGTACGGATGCGTGCGCCGACAATTTCCGGTTTTCCATCAAAAAGAATCTGTGAAGTTGTCAGGTTGATGTGCAAAGTGCAAAGGGATACTTTAGACCTGGATATATTTTCCAAAGCGGGAAGAATTGTCGTTACGAGTTGTCTTTGCATTTCCGAAAGATTCAAGGATGGGGTTCGTAGCCAAGATCTGTCTTTCAATCTCACTCGACTCATCTAGCGACAGTTTTGTTTTTCCCTTGGCTCCAGAGCCAGGGGGGTTGACCGAGGCGATATATCGCATGATGAACTTCGCCTGACGCGGGTTAAGACGAATTGAGATCGGATGGACAAATGTGGAGACGTACCGACTCAGTTTTACCTGCACCACTATCAAATGCATGAGATTAACAAGTTTAAGTGAAAAGAGGACAAGTACCTTTCCCCAGATACGATGATAGTCTGACCTATACCTTCCTTTGCCATGGCGGTGTACGCGTCTTCAGCGATGGCAAAGAGGTGGGGCTCTAATTCGCCTCTTTTCCGACCACTATAGGCTTGAATAATTTCCGGGCCATAAAGAGTGACGCGTTGGAAGGGATTGACAGCGATGAGAACGATGCCGCTATAGGTGTATATGCTGTGCTGTGCATAGCGATTGCGGATTGTGTGGAGCACTGAGTAAAACGTAAGGGAAACAGAAAGAAGGATGTGAATCAAATATTACCCGATGGCTCATTGAGATGAGAAAGGGTGGCCAAATCATCCGCAGTCTCTAGCAGCGGGGGGTTCCGCAATGGTGGAAGGCCGTTCTGGCCATCTTTGATATGTTTTCCAGTTGTATTGATGGCAATTTCCTGGGGGATATGCAATAAGATGGTTAGGATGAGAGAACGACGAAATCAACGCGTACTTTGCCTCGTTCGTCGAGGAAGACAAGTTTAATGGCATCGTCATTGCCCTTGGTGACACTGGTAACCTCGGCGGATATCCAAGCCTGTTCTTTGTCTTCGAACCAGACTCTGGTCCCCTTGCTGTAGATGTTTTCGGCCATTTATTAAGCCGTCGTCGTGATCGTGGTCGTGGTCGCGAGAGCGACGATTGATTGTTGCTTGTACAATGCTTTGTCGTGACGTGACTGCTGTCACAAAATATGCATATTCCCACAACCACGTGTTCAATTTTCAGCACGTGACTATCCACTTGTTTGCCCTAGCCAAACATTGCTGGTCCACAAAACAAGCGCGTTCTGAGTTTATCTTTATCTTCGCCGCAACTTTCAGTGTTGGCGCTGTCCGACCTGCTACCTTCGTCGCCCAGGTACTCATTCTCGTCATTATGCACCAACTGCCACAGGGCATCCCGCCTCTTATAACCAAAAGATCCATCCCGACTCGGGATGATTTCTAACCCTAAGAATTTTCAGGTCGGAGGGAGCATATCATTTGCCTGTGTGGGCGCGGAGTGGCATCTTTGACAGGCGGGGCCCGTCGTTTCTCTTCTAGCTTGCACGTTGCAGGAAGGTTACTCGTCAGCCGCCTATATTGTCTGTTATGAAGCTTCTCTAAGCGTCTCAACACTTCTCCGGCACGCATCTATATCGGACCAGGATGCACTTCTTCCTCCATGCACAGACAAGTATCCCCCTTGTGTCGTCTCGGGATCCCTTTTCACTGTCTAGAAAATGGGAAAGGCGACACCGGACGGGCGAGATGCTTCGCATAGCAGAATGCTACTGCGATGTGGATGCTAGAGAGATGTCGCGATTTCTGTATGGCGTAGCCGGAGTTGAACAGAGCACGAACAGGCGGTTGAACCGTGACAATCATCCGCAATATGCAACCTGGGCTACGCACAGAGCACTTAGCTCGTCTTTGCCCATTCGCCTTTCTCTCTTAACATTTGTTATTGGAACCCCCAGTCTGTGTTGACCCACACTGTTCAGGTTTACGCACGTGCTCTCAAAGACCCGAGTCTTCGACTCTCTCCGCGAGGTAGGTAGCACCGAGGGGCTATCCTGCTCTCAACCTGGTGCTTCAAGTCTGGTTGTGCACCATGGACTATGCCAAACTTTCTGTTGCCTTGTAGGCCAGGGTCTTGGCAATGGTGTCCTTAAATGTTGGCCCGTATCAACTCGACATGGTTTCAAGGTGGCTTGCGATGTGGAATCCCAGTTTGGATCGCATTTGGCTGCTGAATGTGATACGCACAGGAAGCGCTCACATTGTTCATATGTTCACTTTGCGAGACTCAAATATTCCATCGTCAGTCTACAGACGTGGCCCTCCCACCCCCGTTATACTCTGACCTGCCACGTACCATTTCCGTGGTCCCGTTGCGCCACTGGATCTTCTGTAACCGGTTATGCCGCACTGCGCCAACCGTGCAAGCACACTCGGAGAGCAAGTTCTGTGCAGTGATAGCCAAGACCTGTTCTCGATTGTTACGAACTGCCTCTGGGTTTAGCTTTCTATTTCCTGGCCTGCTTCCTGGTCAATGCAGATATCCCATGTCTAGACGGTGTATCCAGTTTCACCGTTTGTGTCGTGTCGTCTTGCCCGGATTGCTCGCTTTTATCCATGCTCCAGATCCAGCAAAACCATCTTGGTTCATTCCATTCCCTGTTGAAATTGTCTTTTCCGCGGGAGATGCAACAGAGATTCGTTCTCGAGGGCAACAGGACTGGATTGTTCTGAGTTGGCACGCGGTCTTTGGAATGACGCGATTACGCACGGAGAGGATGGGTGACGATGACATTGGCTTGGACCGTGGACGTGTTGGACCTAGGCCGTGCGCACATACAGAAATGCGGAGCCAGAAGTAGGGACTGCCTTCGGACTCAGCGAGCTGTCGCGGGATGTTGTTTTTTTAGTCATGCCGAACACGGAACCAGGTGGTGGGGTTTACAGTGGCGTACTCGGTGGAGCGATGACCAAGGCGAGTGGATGTGTGTGCCCCCAATCATGCGCGGTGTGCGGAGCGGGGAATTGGGGTCGGAGTGGGGGAAGGCCGAGCCTTGGAGACCGGGAGTATGGCACGGTCTTGCGATCGTTCTCGAGAATGGTTGTGGACCCTGTGGATGACTGGGGATCGGAGAGGCAATGAATTGCCAGTGACCCGACGGAGATCCCACCAATTTTTGGATCGATGTCGTCCTTGAGACGAACTAGATACGTGTGTAGCGTAGTGAACACAAAATACAGTATGCATGTTGGTGTCTGTTGTGATTGTGATCAAGAGCTATTCAACTTTGTGGTGTGATGCAAATTCAATCCACTTGAGCAGTGACCAGGCTGATCGTTGGTCGGGCACGACGTGGCCAGCGACGACGACGACGGACTCAGGTCATGGACGCCTTCTTCAACAGGAAGAAACAACGACCACGGAACTCATCTCTTTCTGCTCAGGACTTGGCTGACTCGGTTCCGTACGACAAGTTGCCCTCGCTGACCCGCTCGCCTCTCCCAGTCACCACTGTCTCCCAAGGACTGCGTGGCAACCCCGCCACCTCTGTTATATCCGCCCCTCTCACAAATCCTACTCTCACCGCCAACGGCACAGATCTTAACCTCAACTACCAGAACCTACACCGCGCAAGACTCGAGAAAGACAAACCCACCTCCGTAGTACCTTCCACAGCTAGGCCTGACTCCTCTTTCAGTACCGCAGACTCGCCTACTCTTTACAATGAGTCCCTATCCTCTTTCCCCGGGAAACGTCCAAAGACACCCACATCCCACAAACTTCGTAAGAGCGAAGCCTCCATTTCTTCCGGACGCAGAAGTCCTTCGAGCACTGAGTTAGTCCCTGGTCCCGTCCCTGCCTCCCCTGGCATAACGAACAACGTGCTGCGAGCTATCCACGCCCAAGACAATTCATCATCCCGTTTTTCGAGTTCCACAGCCCACTCCGAAAGCCACTCCACTCATCTTTCCCATATATTTCACAAACCACACACAGATGTGTTCCACTTTCCCCGCCCAGAAAACGATGAGGATATCGAGGCTCTTTTTGCCCGTGTCGCTCAGCAGCGCGATCTGCCTAACGTAGACAACCTCCCCATCAACCAGAAGTGGGACATAGTTCTTGCTGCGGAACAGGTGCGATGGCAGGAAGAGCGAAGTAGGAGCGAGCAGGCCCGCAAACAGGGTGGTACAAGTCAGGCCGTTCTTTCCGGCGAGGGTTCTCCTGAGTGGTATATACGCAAGTTCTTAGATGGATCCATCACTTCCAAGCAAGTTTCCAGTGTCTGGGTTTCACTGCGAGGGCACGAAACTAGGCAAGCCGAATGATCCCGCACCGTTGGCTGCATCTCATGTTCTCATTAGCTGGCTTGATACCTTTATCGATCTCAGAGGTACAGCAGTGTTGGCACAGAGTCTTGCTCAGATTAGTCGCAAGACCAAGAGGTGGGCACCATTTCTCTTTGGTGTTTGAACAATTGACCGTCCTCTATTTAGAAATGCGGCCGATACACCACTGGAGCAGGAAATTGCTAAATGTCTGAAGGTCATCTTTAATAGTACTGTCAGTGAGTTTGCCTTTGTGTATCCTACTTGCCTTCTCATGGGACCTGCAGTCTCGTGTCCGGGAGGCCATGAAGATTCCCAACATTGTCACTCAAATCACATCCGCTCTCAATTCCCCTCACATCCAAACCCGTCGGACAATCATAGAGATACTGTTGTCGACCGTTCACTGTAGTCGGGAGAACCTAGATCTTGTCTTCCATGGCCTGGCAACTCTTAGTCAAGCTAACGGTGATTCGACTGGTTGTTATGATTATTGGTTTCAGTCGCTCGAGAGTATGCTCCAGGGGAGGGGTAAAATGGGGAGTTTTGTTGGTGCCAGCGAGGAATACAAGCGCACGGGTGGTGACAACGGAACATTTCTTGATTATGCTGTGAGGTTACATTCCTTACCTACACTGTTTCCACCACTCATTGACCGGGCTCAAGCTTCTCAATATTGGTCTCATAGTTCACATCATGGACGTGATAGATGATCTCGATGTCCGCATACACCACCGCACCCTTATGGACTCTGCAGGTCTCCCACGTATCATTGCCATGTGTCGCGAACTGAGTATTCCCTCCATGGACAAACACCTGGATGAACTTGGTACTATGCTCGAAGAGGATGAACAACACTTGAGAGAACGTCAGGATAATGCCATGCTCGCGAGCTTTTCTAATCCAGAAGATATCTGGAATGCATTATGTTCGCAGATGCAAGATTCGCAAGCAAAAGACTACTTCCTCTCTATGATGCGGCATTTGTTACTGATTAGGGATGAGGGTCCGCAACTCGCCTATCACTACCGACTTCTTTCTTCGGTGGTCTCGGATGTCGTTATGGACAGAAAGCTGGCCACTGCAGAACGAAGGATTGGGCATTCAGTACAACGACTGATAGCCCAGCTGAACGAATCCGATAGAGTCCAAGCAGCAGAAAGCGAAATTGCTGAAGTTCGTGCTCAGGCTCTTCGTCTAAAACTCGAGAAAGAAGCCCTCGAAGAAGAGATGTCCCAAGGTCTTGATGGGCTCGTTGGCCAACTCAAAGAAAAGGTATCGCATATGGGACAACGACTAGCCACCGCCCGTGAAACGATCTCTCGACTGCAAGGTCAGCTCGAAGCGCAGAAGTCTGGATATGAGGAACAGATCGCGCAACTCGAAGCGCAGATCATGGAGCTATTTAGGATGTTGAAGGAGGTTGGAAAAGGAGTGGATAAGATAATTGAATCGAACACCGGGTCCATGGATCGGAAGACACTCATTGACGTGCTAAACAGACATCTAGAGCGGACGAAGACTGTCGACATTCTTGAGGGCAAAGGTCAGAGGAAAAAAGCCACTAGCCTTGAGGGCGAGGACGTGAGTGGCGGGTCAGATCAGGAATCGCGAGATGTGACACCCAGAAAGATTGATATGAAGAAAGATAATTCTGTCCGTGGCCAGTTGAATGGGGCAACGGCGAAGTCGGCCCGAATATCTACAGCACAAGCTGGTCGTGACTCCCAATTTATGGATGCAGATGAAGCTTATGTACAAGAGCAGATTCAACATCAGCTTGCCGCTGGCGTCAAAAGTGTAAGCTTATACATCGATACCTGCAGTGCTGCTAACAATATGAGTAGCTCTCCCCTGATGGTGAATACATGGCTAGCCCTCGTAGCCTTAGAGGGTCTCCAAGGCGGACGAACCGACTCATATACGGTGAAGATACCCCTCCTCGATCGACTCGCCCCAACAATCTTGTTGTCCCGCGTCCTGATGGTTCCTTCGAGCGCTCACCCCTGCGGAGCGACGGACACGACGTTGAGAGTGAGCTTGGACAGTCAATTACCGTCACGGATGATACCCATCCTGCGTCCGTCAGTTCGGTTGGTAGTCTTTCTGAAGGTTCACGTGCTCTTCAATCAAATTCGTTCTCGGAGCAACTCACTAAACGACTACATGCACATGGACGTGCACCTTCTCTACCGGATAGCAGTACTACATCGCTCCCAACACTCTCTGAGGAAGCGGATTCCACAGATCTTTCATCATCGCCCCCGCCGCCGCCGCCGCCCCCCCCCCCCCCCCCCCCCCCCCCCCCTTCCCCCCCCCCCCCCCCCCCCGGCCCCCCCCCCCCCCCCCCCCCCGCGTGAATCCGGGG
>JBBPJT010000286.1:0-32352 GCA_038088895.1 Xerocomus potaroensis | reverse complement strand
CCCGCCCCCGCCTCCGCCTCCACCGCCGCAGGCACCTGTAGCGGTAAGTCCACGGGAGGTGCCGTGTACGCGCGTGTTGAGTTCATGTCATCAGTCGGTTGCACCACCAGCACCTCCGCCGCCCCCTCCGCCGGCTGACCAAGGCGTTATTGCCGTCGCCCTCTACGAGTAAGCATGTCACGTCATCGCATCTTCTTCGCTTACCATCTCAATCGCCATCGTTTATGAACAGCTACGACGCCGCGGAAGACAACGAGATCGATTTCCGAGAAGGGGAACAGATCACGGAGGTGGAAGAGGTCGGTGAAGGGTGGTGGCAGGGTAAGAATGTGCGGGGTGAGACGGGCATGTTTCCAGGTGCGTCGATGAGTCGGATCGGTGCTTTGAATTGGGAGTTTGATGGGTCTCTCGCAGCGAATTATGTCCAGCTTGTCGAGTGAGGCGATCGAAAGACCGTTTGTTCTTGTGAAGTGAGTGTGGACAAGGATAAAGGACGGGCAAGGGGAGGTTGGTACAAGGACGTTTTTTCCTTCTTTGCGAGGATATCTCATGCACATACACCATTCGGCGGTGATTGAAAAACACTGATTCCTCAAAACTATCGGAAGATGTTTGTATCGTATAGAATGTAGTTATAAGCTCGATATTGTCCTCAGCTCAGATGACAAGGTGACGTGGCGTGTAGGTGAGCGTGTGTTGCAACGGGGATAGTACAAGGGTAAACTGCGTGGCAGGACATGTCCCTGCGGTTGTTGGGTGTCACCGCAACCGAGATCGTATGGATCGTGTCGGTACTGGTATAAGCTTATGTTATGTACTAGAGAGAACGTGGAGCGGACCCTTACCCATGGTCTTCTCTGATGTTGGCCATTCCTACGTAAGAGGACGCTCGCCCTCCGTTCTAGCTAGGGCAAATAGCGCATTTAAGGTGTTGACATGCGTCTTTGGGTCTATCTTCCCGTCGGTGGTCTCATTTCACTGGACACAATGACGGTGTGCCCCGCTGCGCTTCGAGGTGTCAAAACAAGACCGGACGAAAGACTGACGATGGACAGGGACTTTGCGAGCTTCGATTGCCGTGATCTGAACTGAGGTGAATTTGATCGAACTGGCAGTTTGCGGTTTACTCTCCGTTGGCAACGTTTGCCGAACAACGACGGGGGAGTTCAAGTCAAAGAACGTCATTGTCGCTCGTTGTTGAACTCGAGCCTGACATTGAAATTGCACTGTGTAAGCGTAAATAAGTATGTGGAGATCGTCCGTCGTGATAATCAAAGAGACTACAGTACTTCGATGGCACCAGCACCAGCAATCAGCCACTCCAACGGAGCCTCATCGTGTATCTGAACGATAATCAAGTCGTCGGTTGCGACCCGTCTGTATTCCTTCAACGACACCTTCAACAACAGCGCGCCAAACGGCTGTTTCAGGCGAGCGAGCGAGCGCAGCGCCTTGGTCGTGCGATCAAGTTTAGTAGCCTTGCGCGAGTGATCTTGTCCGAATAGTGGGCGGATCCAGGGATGAGCAAGGCAATATTCGCTCTCTACATCTAGCTCGCTGGTCGTCTGGATTTTGACGTCCCCAAGCTCAGTGGTGTTCGCGCAATATACACGACGACTCGTTTCTGTATCTGGTCCTGACAAGCAAATGAGTTGGGTGACTTCAAAACGGATGCAAGGAAGTTGTAGTTGTTCCGAATGGCAAGATGGCGATGAAAGATTGTCCAACCGTTCATATAATTTTTTTCACAGGGGACATGTCGGTTATCGATGAGCGCAATTCAGAAACGATGTGATCCAACTCAAATGTCTCCACGTGTGGCACATGCGGGGGAATGGGTTCATTGTAGGCGACGATTCGCAAAGGCAGACAGCTGTTGTATTCATTTGAGATGCCAGTCCAAGCGAGTATCGTCGCATCCCCCGATGCTGTCAGGACAAACTCTAAAAGTCGTCCGAGTGCAATTGTACCTTCGCCATATCTGGTTGGAATAGGTGCTCGAAGAACACCAAGAAGCGCATAGGCCTCGTCTTCCACACACTTCGATTTCCGTGACGATGCGAGATATAGTTTCTCCCAAATTCGGACCTGGCCCGGTTTAAGGGCAGCCACGTGCTCGGGGGACACCCCTGGTACTTCCATCTGTCTCCGAATCTCCAGCGATTCCTTGTGATTCCACGGCTGGTCTAGTCCGAGGTAGGGCATCTAATCGTTGGTATAGAACCTGACGACCGTAGCTGCACGATATTCCTGATAAGTCCAAATTCTCGAATTCCACAGGCTATCCCTCAATGCATCCTCTGCCTTATTGTCTGACGAGACGTCACAAAGCCGAATCAGCGTGAGCGTTGAATTCTGATACCGGTTGAACATGGAGATGAGTGATCATTGCAATACGTCCTGTTTCTCTTTATCGATGCAACAGGTATCGCTCCATGCCCACCGAAACTTGAGCTCCTGCACCACTCGACAGAATTTTTGCAGTTTGTCATTTGCAGACGATTCCTTCAGCCCATAGACCGTATCCCATTTGACATCCCGTAGTAGAGGTTCGCCATCCCCCTACTTGTGTGAGAACATGACGAATTCGTAGAATTTCTTGACCTCTTTCTCAATCCACGCATAGTCTAGTTCTTTCGTCATAGACGAAACAAACTTATAGAAAATAGGTTGTCCCTCGAACGCTTTAGCTAGCTGGGTCTTGTCGAATAGTCGGCCCTCACTAGTGTCGATGAGCGTATCTGGCAAAAGGGTGATGGCCCCTTCGACGGTTTCGTGAATCTGATGTCTCGCACGATTGTGCTGCGAGGGGAGTGCTACAGTTCAAGTCAGACAACGTGATTGGTGGTATCGACAACATAGCTCACAGGTTGTCAGTTTTGAGAGCATCGTATCAAGTGCTTCGACTGCCTCCCGATGGCGTTGCGTTGCGTGTTTCATCGTGTAGCCTGAATACGATGATGAGTCGAGTTTGACTACCTGGAAACTGGAAGTTGGTGACATTGTCCGCGGCGACGATATGGAAATCATACCTCGTTAGCATCCTCTAGCGCATCCCCCCACAGATTTACTCGTGCTTTGCTTCGCATTTAAGATCCCCACATGTTTCGGGTCAAGGGACAGGATTGTCGAGTAGTGTCTGTCGGCATCGTTGTAATTTTGAGAGCTCAGTGCAACGTTGGCAAGGTCTCCCATAATTTTGGTGCATCTTTGTTTGAAACCTATAACGGATACTCGAACGAGGTCTAGCAGCGTTTTCCTGTGACCAGTCACCACGTTCCCGTCCTTCCCGCTCGTTTGCAAGATTCGTATATTCGGTGGGCTCGCCTTGCAAGCACTAGAAATACTTGATTGCTTTGATAACACGACCTGCACCCATGAGGACATCGCACATCGCGCGGTATGACGAACTTTGGGAGGGCGAACTGAGCGAAAAAGAAAAAAAAATCAGCATGAAGGATGTAATGTCAAGTACAGCATACCTTGTCAGAACCCTCCAGCACCTCGTTTATTGACCCGTGGGACAACAGTGTGCTTGCCCACTTGATGAGTAGACCATCTGGAGTCGACGGGAGAAGGGAGAGCGCAATAGCATAAGGGTCGAGTGCACCATTGTATCTCTTAGCTGCCGATTCCCATATCCGATTGTTTCCACCGCAATGACACATTTCTTCGTAAATCCTGAGAGTGGCAGTTAAAGACAGTTTGCTCCAAACTCGGACGATGAAGCCTAAGGGAGAGCCAGTCCATGATGATCGTGTCAGCATTCATCTCGTGGGGTATGGACCGGGTATAGTCGAGAAAAAGATTTGCGGCGTTGATGATGCCACCTTCCGCATGCAAGGATTCACACCGGAGTCTCTGTTGGTAGGCATGAATGGTCCGTCAGAGCTTTTGATTGGTTTCCTCGAGATCCGCTAACGAATGTAGATGAGCGAGAATTGTAGCAGAAAATGTCATTGGAGTCGTATTGATAGTAAGAATAAACGCACCAATAGCGTTCTTCTGCTTACGAAGATCTGCACGTAACGAGCGAACATAAGTGAGATTTAGAAAAGCCAGGTACCGTATGGCATCACGCGCATGCCCTCAAGCTAACACGGAAGACCTAGGTAGCCGTGGACACCATTGACAAGGCGCAAAATAATGCGTTCCCCGTGTCGATTGGTCGAGTTGAAATCGGTCTTGGCATATATACTGGCTAGGCCTACAAAAAGTAACTGTCGAACAAACTGCGCCATCGATCCACCATGTGCGTAAAGGGGAGACAGGCCACGAGTGCTCACTTGGCGGTCAGAACGTGGGCGTACGTTCTCAAATGTGTCTGTTTTCGGTACCTCGCGGTCGAACGCGATGGCCTAGAGTCATCGTCGTCAGCTCATGGAAGACGAAGAGCGGACGGACCACTTTGGATTCCGTCAGTCAGGCGAGGCTACCAGACGCCGCAGCACTCGTGATCACGTGGTATACATGCTAAGCATACTGTGGTGTTGGTAGAGAAATGTTCCGGGATTTTTGAGACGTTCGAAGATAACCCGCAAGGAATGCATGAAGTCGGAGTCTAGTTCGAGGGGACAAAACACCCTGAGATAGCACTAGCGCATTCAAAGCGAACAAGGCTACCGATCTTTCATCAAGACTGTTGGAACACACTTCTGCAAGGTGTGATTGTAAGCTCAAGGCTGCCATCTTCCTAAATCAGATCACGCTACAGTCAGGTCACAGGCATCGTACACAGAGACGATGCCTCATTTCAAATTCAGCATGCAAATCAATCCAAAGAGAGACGTACCTAGTTTTTGGATGTTGCTGCGGACGACGCGGCGCGATGAGGAGGGGTGGATGAGGTTGGCACGAGCGTGGGGAGAAACTACGAGGCACCGAAAACGAATCGTTTGAGGTCTGGGGGTGGTAGGTGGGTGCAACAAAAGGCGTGGTGCAGCCACGGCGGCAGGCAGGTGGAGGCACCGGAAGAAGAGGACGCGCGCCGCTTACCTACGCTCGTCCGAAGACGTCGCTCTGTGGCCCCGCTCGTGCCTCACTGTGCCTCAGACCATCCATCAGTAGAGTGTTCATAGGGTGCTTGTCGGCGGGAGCGGTCAGTCACCGGCGTTGGCTTTCTTGATCAGGCCGCCGAGCGACCCATCGGCGACCTCATGTCACCAGAGGGCGAGAGGAATGAAAAGGGAGGCCTGGGGAGCTATGCACGTCGTAACAAACGGAATGGAGAGACACCGTCTGGACGAAGTTGAGGAAAAATCCTTCCCAAGACCGAGACAAAGGTAGGAATCTCAACAGAAAGGGTTGTTGGAGACATTGCATGTGAAATAGCGAGGGTGCCAGCTCACCTACATGACAGCCCACAGACCGAAAAATAGCACTCTTGTTCATTCGGGTTCCGGGACAAACGAGGCAGGTGTCGGCGTACGGGCTTCGAGTGTCCCTTGGAGTTCTGTATTTTCTTTGTCCTTCGTTACCCGAATGACTTCTCTCCCAGCTGCCCATCATCCATTTCGCGATCTCAAGTTCAATGCCCGTCACATCGAGGGTGTTGTAGCTTGACTCGGGGTCAGCGCGAACGCCGATATAGTTGATCTCAGAGACAGCCCCGTTCTTGATGGTCGTGCGAACAGGCGTATTTGGGATGGAATGCGAGTTGGGTCCATCGGCGACAACGTGATGAAGTATGCCATCGGGGAAAGGGAAGACCATATGCGAGTAGTACACCGAAACGAGGACGTATGTATCAACGATGAACGCGTTCGCACCGGTCTGGTTGATGAGCCCAAGTGTGCAGAGGGACCGGCAAACGCACCAAAGATGAGCTCCTACTCACTGTCCTCGTCGATGCTGGTCTTGATTATTCAAGACAACGCCAGTTCTCTGCTTCGGCTGGGGTAAATGTCGATTTCCTTGTCGATTAACCGGTCAAGAGTGGTGACGGCGCACGGTGCCGGGCATCGAGGTGTCTATGAGGAACGAAAAGAATGGGCGAACAAATGAGCTGACAATGGACTTCAGCGAGATTCGACTGCTGGGACCTGGGCTGGAGTAAATTTCATCGGTGCTTTCCCGGTTATTCGTTTTCGACCGTGGCGCGGTTCCGTGGCCTCGACGGGCAATAGTACGGACGTCTAGATCAAAGAATGCGATGTTGGTCACATTCAAACCGTTGGGTTCGATAGATACATTTGAACCGTATGGATTTGGTACGGAAAGAAGTGAGATCGCAGTGTTAGGCCGCAAGACTAAAGTACATCAATGACATCGGCGACTATCTCCTGCAACGGAACCTCATCGTGCATCTGAACCATAATCAAACTATCAGCTGCGACCCGTCTGTACTCGTTCCACATCCCCTTCTCCAACAACAGTGCCCCAAACGGCTGTTTCAGACGAGCAACTAAATGCAGTGCCTGTGTCGTGCGATTAGGCTTAGTAGCCCTGCGCGAATGCTCTTTTCCTAGCAGTGAACGGATCCAGGGATGAGCAAGGTAGTATTCATTCTCTCCATCTAGATCGCCCGTTGTCTGTATTTCGACGCCCCCGAGCATAGCAGTTGTCGCGCGATATATACAGCGGCCCGTCGCTGCATCTGGCCTTGACAGAAAGACGAGCCGGGTGACTTCAAAATGGATACAGGGAAGTTGGAGTCGCTTGGAAGCGCAAGATGGTGGTGGGAGCTTGCTCAGCTGTTCATATAGTTTTGTTACCGGGGACATGTCGGTAATTGATGAGCGCAATCCCAAAACAACACGATCCAACTCGGAGGTCTCCATGCCTGGGATGTGTGGGGGAATGAGTTCATGATAGGCAGCGATCCGCAAAGGAAGGCAGCTGTTGTGTTCGTTCGCAATTCCGGTCCAGGCGAGTATTGATGCATCCCCAGACCCTGTCAGGACACACTCTAAATGTCGTCCAAGTGCAATGGTACCTTCACCATATATAACTGGAATCGATACTTGCAGGACACCAAAGAGTGCATATGCTTCATCTTCCACAAGCGTCGATTGTCGTGTTCATGCGAGAAAAAGCTTCTCCCGCACAGCCACCTGATCTGTGGACACCTGCAGAACTTCCATCTGGCTCAGAATCTCCGGTGACTCTTTGTGATTCCAGGGTTGTTCTGATCCAAGGTATGGCTTCCAGTCGCACGTGTAGAATCTGACCACCTCGGCTGCCCGGTACTCTTGGTATGTTCAGATTCTCGAGTTCCACATACTTTCCTTCAATGCATCCTTCTTTTCATCATCTGACGAGACATCACAAAGCCGGATCAGAGTGAGGGTTGAGTTCTGATACCAGCCGAACATGGAGACGAGCGATCGTTGCAATACTACCTGGTTCTTTTTATCGATGCAACAGGTATCGCTCCCTGTCGTAGTAGAAGTAGCAGCAGGGAAGGAGGTATCTGTGTTTGCCATTTACTTTGGTCTTTCATCCCCGATGGACGCCACGCCGAAGTTTACGTCGAGTCGAGATAGGGCCGAGTGTAATCAGGCCCGAGACAAGATCAACGCTCTAGATATGATGTACTTACAACGTACTAATACCAATTCTGTACCTGTTACTACAAGTAAATCATAAACCACTAACAATATATCCGCGTCAAGGAAAGGGATCAACTACGAGACGGCTACTGACCCATACGCTTGCTAACACGGCTAGCCCAATCGTCAATGTAGCGCCCGTCCGAGGGGACTTGTTTGCTCCAGCCGACCATGTCCAGGGAGACAGTCATGGCTTAAAAAGTCGACTGGGACTAGGTGAGCATTATGGTGGTTGTACAGTAGATGCAAAGAGAATTATAACAAGACCTAGGTAATAGCAATGGATGAAACACATATGTCGACACCATCGACAGGCGTAGAATAAGACGTCCCCGTGTCGATTGTCCGAGTTTGAAATCGGTCTTGGTGTATGTACCTCCTAGGCTTACAAAAAGCAACAGTGAAGCACACCTGCGGGATCGATCCATCTGCAAAGGGGAGACAGGCCACGAGTGCTCACTCAGCGATCAGAACGTGGCCGTAAGTTCCCAAATGTATCAGTTTTGGTACCCCGCGGCCGAACGCAATGACCTAGAAAGAAAGGAGGGTCACCGTCGTTAGCTCATGGAAGACGAAGGGCAGGACGGACTATGTTGGGTTCCATCCGTCAGGCAAGGCTACCAGACGCCGCAGCACTCGTGATGACCATGTGGTATGCACTCTAAGCATACTGTAGTGCTGGTAGAGAAATGTTCCGGCATTTTTGAGACGTTTGACGATAGTCAGATTCTAGTTCGAGGGGAAGCACTTCTACAAAACACACTGAGGTAGCATCAGCGCATTCAAGGCTACCGATCCTCCATCGGGACTGCTGGAAGACACTGTGCAACGCGTAATCGTAAGCTCGAAGCTGCCCTCTTCTTGAATCAGACCACACTACACTCGTGTCATGGGCATCGCACAGAGACAACTCTATCACACATGAACGCAATAAAACTCGATAGAAGCGACCACGCACTAAACAGGTCCTAGACGGAATCGACTGACTTGGCGAGTACACTAACACTTAGGGTCACCTCCAGATGAGATTACATTCCACTTGCGCTGCTTGAGTGTCTATCGCAAGGAGGTCAAAGCGACACCTGAGCCCTTCCCAAGGGGTATGGGTATATGGATAAGCTCACTGTGGCTCAGCTCGGGTAACTCCGAGGTACTCTAACTCCGCTCGCTCTTTTCAGTCTCAGCCAACACCCCTTCGTTCGTCCAACTCAACTTACTCGGTCGTGCTTATCAGTTGTCCTCGTCTACAATGGCCACATTTCTCGAACTTTTTGTCTACCTTATTGGACTAGGCCCATCCTTCCCTGTTACTATAGAAAGCTCAAAGACGGTTCACTACTTGAAAGAGACGATTTTGGAGCAAAGCCCGGACTTGAAACATATTCCTACCCGCCGCCTCACCCTCTATCGTGTCAATATCCCTGATGCTCATAACTTGGAGGAAGCGATTCCGAAAGACTTAGAAATACCGCTGATACCATCATATTCTCTCCACGATGTCTTTCCGTCGCCACCTGCAGCGAAAACGGTCAGCATCCTTGCAAAACTTCCAGATGACATCAATGAGAAGGTCTGTGACATCTTTTCATTAATCCTCACCCCTCACCCTTCTCTTGGTCTATCGCCCCCACTATTCCCCGCTGTCTGTCATCAACGTCTCCCGCCTATCTTGTATAACTCCTCTGCGTCTCCATTGGATTACCGCCTGGACTTTGTCTTGGATCTTATGACTCACCTTCCACCCTGCATCGATTCTCGCCATTCTTGTGCGGTGATTGTCACATCTCGACAAGCCACAGGATGATGTTATGACCCCGGCTCAGACGAATAGAGCTGAGTTCACAATATCACTTTTGGGTCTTGAAGGATGGGATCACCTCTGCAAAGACGATCTATCCCGCAATCGAGTTGCTGAACTTGGCCAATCGTCTTCTCGTTTTCAAGAGGTTCGGGAAAGTCTACAGCGTAAGCGCCATCTTTGCGATGTTGTACGTGCTGTAATCTTCTGTTGCAGACTACCTGATTTGTGTTCTTCCAGGCGTATACGTGGCTTCAAAGCACGATTGAAATTTTTCCCGCTGGCCCTCTACCGAATTTTGGCACATATTTTCAACCTTCACCCCCCTCGGAAATTGACACCTCGAGTTTGGACTACGTGAAAGACACTGAAGTCACACACTACGCTAATATCTTGTGCAGTCCGGCGTTGAGGGAAATAAATATCTATTGTAGAAACAAAGAAGGTCCAGTACGCGCCATTCTGCTGCCATTTTTATCGACTCTCCAACAATTGCCTCAAGTTTCGTGGGGCTTGTGAGTAAATCAATATTCATATATTTGTATGCTACCTAATCCGATGTGATAGCTCTTCCGCTCTTCCTTTTCCCCTCGTTGTTCAAATGCCCAGCGAAACGTTGAGCTACACTCCCAGGAATGACTTTCACGTGTGTATCCGAGACTTTCCTCACATTCTGCTCGAAGTGAATTCCAGCCGAAATGAAGCGGATCGATTTCGTATGCTTTTGCAAGCCTCCTGCTTTGCTCGTATAGGCAATTGTCTGCGATCTTCGCCATACACAAAACCAACTGTTATCATGGCCATCTACATTGACGCACAGTTTCAGGCTTCTTTGTATCTTCTATATCAACCTGACGTAACATCTACCCAGGTGGTGTTCAACTGCTTGACAGGATCGCTACGGCTAATGCAATGTCTTCAGGTTAAATTCATTCGTCACCGGGAATTCAATTTGACAGCTCCTCAAGCTGCGCTCGAGTTCATATTTCAACTGTATAACTTCCTCCGTGCAGCAAAAGATGACAATGAGAATTTCCGGGAAGAGCCTGAATTATGGCTGGGGGAGGCGAAGGAATCGGTGCAACGAAAACGGTATAAAACACTCACAAAGCGAAAACGCGAAGGGGCTGAAAAAAACTCCGGAGACAACCACCGTCGACCTGCTCCTGGCGGGCCGCGAGACGGTTTCGACGGTCCGTCACTGCAGAGAGAGCTTACGAGAGCGGGATATACCCTTACTGAGCCAATTTCGGGGGAACTCACATTATTTACTCCCGTGGGTCGCAATTCGTTGCTGTGCTGGATCGTTGGTCTGACGTGTGGTTCATTGAAGCTCAAATCCACGATGCGCCGGGCGGCTTCAGAAAGTGGTGCAAAGGTCGTCCTCAAGACAATCGTTGGCTCCAATGAGCGTCGATTGCTGCAGTTCCTTAGTGAGATCAACGAGCCATCGAACCATACCATCCCATTACTCGACGTCGTTGAGTACAAAACGATCATTGTGTTGCCCTGGAAATGTCCCCTTGACGAGGTTTTACAATTCCGTTATCGTCCCGACGACGTTGTGTCCCTTTGTCTTCAATTCATCGAAGGCGTCGCGTTCTTGCATCAGCAAAAGGTCGCGCACTGTGACCTCAAACCCGAGAATGTTGTCGTTGACACCATATCCGAATCGGAAACATTGCCGCGATTGTTCATTATCGACTTTGATCTGGCCCAGTTCGTCGACAGTGAGGAAACAATGGTTGAAGGTTGGTGTGGGACACCATCATGGATTGCGCCCGAAGTTGGATTCGAAGATGGGCCGACCCAGTGGTACAATCCGATCCAAGCGGACCGGTGGGCTTGCGGGAAAATGATCAAATACTTCGCAAAGTACTTTCCTGCTAACGAGGGGGCACGAAAAACAAAGCTATTAGCATTCGCCGAACGTCTGCTCCAGGTTAATCCTAGAGCAAGGCCAAATTTGGACCAGGTGCATGCCATCTGTGGACCACCAAAACGGAGAGCCACGAGTCAGCAGCACGAGCCCGTACCGAAACATCATCTGGTGAACTGGTGTGTTTATCGGCAAATTTTGTTTTAGCCGTCGGACCTGATTGAAATCTGCGTATTGAAGGGACCCAAGCGATACCTCCAACACCCAGACAGTGCGTTTCGGCTCGTCACTCGAGTTACCGGTTTCGCTGTCTTCAACAGGCACAATCATTCATGACGTCCACGTCGATTTGCCCATATCTGGAACTCAATGTGGAACAGGGAATGTTGCCACTGGACAAGGCAACGGAACGAATTGTGCGCCGATGACGGATGCGATGATGGCTTGAATGTGTAGTGTCACTAGTGTAACCTAGCGATACGTGTCTCCGACCTGTGAGACCACATCTTGTAACTGTTCCACCATGTTTTCATGTAATTGAAATGTAAAATGTGTTCATTTCATTTGGATCATGATGGCGCGGGCACCATGTCTCCGTCACGCATGAGTGGGAATTTTTTTTTGGTTTGGCAGAAGCAGCAACCCACGTACTATCAGGATGGTATCAACCTGGCGAGCATAGCGTGCCAACCCAGCCCGGGTTATTCACAAACTTGAAGACCTGTTTCAGTTGCAAAGGAGTCACAGCAAACCAACGAGACGGTTTGACCCATATTCACTGACCAGACCACAAGAGGGCTCGAAACTGACGACACCACGGTACGGCGCGAGCAACCGACAGATCCGCCGATGTCTGGCCTCAAAGCACTGACATGATACCCTCAAGAACACCACACGCACGCAGAACAGCTATAACACACGCGCACCTCCTCGCGCTCGCGGTTTGATCACGGAATATCTTGAGTTGAATTGACGTCGTGATCTACACAATAGAAAGCTGGTCGATAAATAGTACTTAGCTGAGCTGAGAGAACAATGGATTGAACCGTATGAACATAAATTAGTTAGTATGTAGAGATCTTCCACTGACTACAGTACTTCAACGATACCAGCACCAGCAATCAAGTCCTCCAACGGAACCCCATCGCGCATCTGAACCATAATCAAATCACCAGCCGCGACCCGTTTAGATTCCTTCCATGATACCTTCTCCGACAACATCGCACCGAATCGTTGTTTCAGTCGAGCAACCAGCCGCAGTGCTTTGGTCGTGAGATCAAGTCTAGTAGTTCCGCGCGAGTGCTCCTGCTCAAACAGCGGGCGGATCCAGGGATGAGCAAGGTAATACTCCTTCTCTACACCTAGTTCGCTAGTAGTCTGTATTTCGACATGTCCAAGCACAGCGGTTGTCGCGTGATATACATTACGACCGGTCTTTGCATTTCCCCCTGACAAGCGCAGTTGGGTGACTTCAAAACGGATGCAAGGAAGTCGTAGTCGTTTCGAAGAGCAAGATGGCGATGAAAGGTCTTCCAACCACTCATATAATCTTTTCACAAGTGATATGTCCGATGAGCGCAATTCTGAAACGACGCGATCCAACTCGAGTGTCTCCATATGCGGCACATGCGGGGGGACGGGTTGATTGTAGGCGGCGATCCGCAAAGGCAGGCAACTATTGTATTCATTTGGGATTCCAGTCCAAGCGAGCATTGTCGCATCCCCAGATCCTGTCAGGACAAACTCTAAAAGTCGCCCAAGTGCAATTGTACGTTCGCCATATCTAGCTGAAATAGGTGCTCGAAGAACACCAAGCAGCGCGTATCCCCGTCTTCCACAAACTTCGAATTCCGTGATGATGCGAGGTATAGCTTCTCCCAAATTTGGACCTGGCCCGGTTTAAGGATAGCCACGTGCTCGGGGGACGCCCCTGGTACTTCCATCTGCCTCCGAATCTCCAGCGATTCCTTGTGATTCCACGGCTGGTCCTGCCCGAGGTAGGGCTTCCAGTCGATCGTATAGAACCTGACGACTGTAGCTGCACGATATTCCTGGTAGGTCCAGATTCTCGAATTCCACAGGCTTTCCTTCACTGCATCCTTTTCCCTATTGTCCGACGAGACATCGCAAAGCCGAATCAGCGGGAGGGTCGAATTCCGATACCAGTCGAACATGGAGACGAGCGATTGTTGCAATACGTCCTGTTTCTCTTTATCGGTGCAACAGTTATCGCTCCATGCCCACCGAAACATGAGCTCTGCACCACTGGACAGAATTTTTGCAGTTTGTCATTTGCAGACGACTTTTTCAGCCCGTAGACCGTATCCCATTTAACATCTCGTAGCAGAGGTTCGCCATCCCCCCACTTGTGTGAGAACATGACGTATTCATAGAATTTCTTGACTTCTTTCTCGATCCATGCATAGTCTAGTTCTCATGTCATAGATGAAACGAGCTTATAGAAAATGGGCTGTGCCTCAAGCGCTTCAGCTAGCTGGTCCTTGTTGAATAGGCGGCCCTCATCAGTGTCGATGAGCAAATCTGGCAGAGGGAAGATGGTTCTTTTGACGGTATCCCGAATTGTGGGTCTCGCATCAACATACTGTGAATGGGGTCCTACAGTCCATGTCAGACAATATGATCGGTGGTATCGACAACATAGCTCACGGGTTGTCGCCTTTGAGAGCATCGTATCAAACGCTGCGACTGCTTCAGGATAGCATTCTGCTCCGTGTAGCGCTGCGTGTTTCTGCATGTAGCCTAAATAGGATGATGGGTCGAGTTCAATCACCTGGAAACTGGAAGTCGGTGACATTGTCTACAGCGACGAGATGAAAACCATGCCTCGTTAGCATCCTTGAGTGCATCCTCCCACGCTTCCATCTTCACTCGTGCTTTGCTTCGCCGAATTAGGATACCCACACGTTCCGGTAGATCAAGGGACAGGATTTCCGAGTAGTGTCTATCGGCATCGTTGTAGTTTTGAGACCTCAGTGCGACGTTGACAAGTTCTCCCAAAATTTTGGTGCATCTTTGTTTGAAACCTACTCGGACGAGGTCTAGCAGCATTTTCCTGTGACCACTCACCACATTCCCATTCTTCCCGCCCATTTGCAAGATTCGTATCTTCGGTGGACTCGCCTTGCAAGCGGAGAAAATACTCGGTTGCTTCGATAACATGACCTGCACCCATGAGGGTATCGCACATCGCGCGGTATCTGACGAACTTTGGGAAGCCGGACTGAGCGAAAAAGAAATCAGCATGAAGGATGTAACGTCAGGCACTGCATACCTCGTCGGAACCTTGCAGCGCCTCGTTTATTGACCCGTGAGACGATAGTGTGCTTGCCCACTTGATGAGTAAACCATCCGGAGTCAATGGGCGGAGGGAGAGTGCGATAGTATAAGCGTCGAGTGCATCCTTGTCTTTCTCGGCTGCTGACGCCCCATCCCCGATCGTTTCCAGCACAATCACGCATTTCTTTGTAAATCCTGAGAGTAGCAGTTAAAGGGTTTACCCTGAATTCGGACGATAGAACTGACCGGAGATCCAGTCTATAATGATCGCGTCGGCGTTTGTCTCGTCAGACATGGACGTGGTAGGGTCGAGAAAAAGTTTCGCGGCGTTGATGACATGGCCGTCCGCATACAATGTTTCACATTGGAGTCTCTGACGGGTAATCTGTTGTGAATTGGCGAGTTGAACACGGAGCCGTTGATTGGTTTCCTTGAGGTGCGTTGATGAATGTGAGAGTTGTCGGTTGGCTTCCTTGAGATCCGCTGATGAATATGAACGAGCGAGTGCCGTAACGGAAAATATGTCATTGGGGTCGTACTGATGATGAGAATAAACACATCGATAGCACTCTCCTGCCTACAAAGACCCACAAGTAACGAGCGAGCTGGAAGGATATCGCATAGATCCCACAACGTGATCACCTTCTGTGCACCAACTATGAGTTCATAGTCTTCAGAGATCACCATGTACCGGATATCATGGGGATGATGAATGAGACAACCGATTTGTCTGTGGGTAGAAGTATCCCAAAATGAAACTGATGAACCCGCGCTAGCAGCAACGAACGTGTCATTGTTTGCTAAGGAGATGATCTGTGCACCACCGCTATGAATGCGCTATTTAGAGAGGATCGTCCCAGAAGCGATACCAACATGGTGGATGTCACCATCTTTGGAGAGGGAAAAGAGCTGTTTGCTGTCACTGGCCCAGGCAACGGAACAACAAGCGATTGAAATGTCGACGAGCTGGCGACCATTCCAACTGTCGTAGGCAAGAAGAGAGGCTCTACCATAACTGAGCAGGCCAACAACCAAAAGAGAACCGTCAGGTGAAAACTTGACCGTGGAAGCGACGGTCCTACAATCACAAAAACAGTCTTCGTATTCGAACTCGAGCAGCAGTTTTTGGTGTCCAGTCAATGTCCAAATACGGGCAAATCGCTCCCCTCCGGTTGCGATTTTCGTAAAGTCCGGTGAAATGTCGAACACGTCCGAGCTGGACTTTTTCGCGACTTTTTGCGTCCAACATGATCACTTGGCTGTATGTCCCGACGACGATCCACTGGCCATCTTGCGGGACTCCGATGCTCAAAACACAACTACCATCTTTCACACACCAACGTCGAGTCTTCCCGTCATGGCCACCGCCCACGATGTGCTCGCCATCAGGGAGAAACGCGGCTCAATTGATGTCATTTTCACAACTGATTTGGATCAGTTTCTGTTGGACGATGCTTTCAGGTGTGTTTTCTCCAACTTTGAGGCTCCGTGTGTCTCATTCACCGTTGCTGTATTGTTCATTCTTGTCGTGCCGCTTTCCTGACCTTTTCTCGAAAATCGCCCGCCTGACTTTCCCCTTCTCGTTAATATCTCCATGTCATTTTCTGTTACCCACTTTTATTTTATTTGCCTGCAGGGACAGAGTGCTGGGGTGGTAAAAGGAAGAATGACCTCACGAACTCAGCTTGGCATGGCGCATTCTTAACCCTCTCTCCACAATGACCTCGTGTACTCCCTTATCAGCGCCATCGCGGGAAACGGCTTACTAAACGAGATCTGGAGCATCCATCATCAATTCCGATGATAGCTGCGAGCCTGCATGACATGGCCATTCTGACACTGTCGTGGAAGTGGTAGCAAGCCCTACAGGGTGTGTGTGCGTTTGCCATTTCCCATGGCCTTTTTCACGCATGCCCAACGGACGCCACGCTGAATGTGTGGATGGGCTTGATGAGCAGACGGTCCATTGCAGTACGGTATCAACGAAATGGACAGTTCGTACACGTCGAGTTGAGGTAAGGCCGGATCCAATCACGTTCGAGACACGATCGACGCTCTAGATCTGATTGATACGAATTCCGTGTCTCCCTGCTACAAGTAAATCATAACCCACTAACACTATACATCCGCGTCAAGGAAAGGGGTCAAGTACGTGCACTCGAGACAGCCACTGCATGGCATCACACCCATACCCTCATCCTAACATGGCTAGCCCGATCGTCAACCTCAAAAGGTAGAGTCTGAAATAATCTGTCTGATGTAGCTGACCCGGTCCAAGGAGACAGTTAAAATCGACTCGTTGAGCATTCTGGTTGTTATAGATGCAAAGAGAATTGTTGTTGAACAAGGTAGTAGCATTGAATGAAACAAATATGTCAACAACATCGACCGGCACAGAATAGGATGGCCCACGTGTCGAAAGACCGAGTGAAGGTCGCAAAAAGTAACTGTTGGACACACTGCAACACCGATCCACCGCATGCGTAAAGGGAAGACAGCCGGCGAGTGCTCACCCAGCACTACGAAGGTGGGTTTACGTTCCCAAACGTGTCTGTTTTGCTACCTCGCGGCCGAACGCGATGGCCTAGAGAGAAGCGGGGTCACCGTCGTCAGCTCGCAGAGGATGATGAGCAGGATGGACCGTATTAGATTCCATCAGTCAGGCGAGGTTGCAGTACTTCAAGCATACTGTGATGTCTCGGTAGAGAAACGTTTTGGTGTTTTTGAGACGTTCTCACCTCTTTTCCCCGACGCACACGTACACTGTTAGTGCTCTATAGATGATTTACTTTTAGCAACGAGATATGGATCAATATGTTGTCATTAAGTGTATCAGATCCAGAGCGTTGATCGCGTCTCGAGCCCGGTTACGCTCGACCCTATCAAACTATGATGCCGTACTGCAATGAACTGTCTGCTGTCGAATTCATCAATACCATCACCGTGGCGTTCGTTGGGTATGCGCGAAAGAAAGGCCAAGGGAAATGGCGAACGCAGACACCCCTGTGTACGAGACGTGCGAGATCTGACTCTGAGATCTGACCCATGCGCGAATCGAGAAAAGAAACGACGAAAGTTTAAGTACGTGACCAGTAGCGTGACAAGAGACGAGGGAAGGACGACGAGGTGCTAAGTCTAATATCCTGCCCTGCTGCCATTGCCACGACAGTGTCGGGACGACCTCGTCATGCATGCATGCAGCTTCCTGACAACATCGGGATTGACGATGGATGCTCGAGATTTAGATCTCGTATAGCAAACCGTTTCTCGAGATGGCATTGATAGCCAGAACACGAAGCGACTATGGAGAAATAGGAACACGCCGCGCCAAGGGACGACACTCTTCCTTCTACGACCCCAGCATCTGGTAAGCATGTTCTGGTGGGCAAATAAGAGTAAGTATGCCAATAAAAATGACGGAGAAATTGACGAGAAGGGGAGAAATCAGGCGGGCCGTCTTCAAGGATCGGTCAGGGAAGCGATGGGATGAGAAAGGAAGATGCGGTAACGGTAAGTGAGGCAAACGGAGCCCCAAAGTTGGATGAAAACAAACCCGAATGTCGTTGAACAGAAACCGATCGAAATCAGTTGTGAAAATGACATCAATGTAGTCACGTTTCTCGTTGATGGCGAACACGTCCTGGGCGGTGGCAAGGACAAGAAGATCCGATGCTGGCATGTGATGGACGGCAGTGAAGTGGGGACACCAATCGACGTTCGGAGTATTGTTTACAGCACCGCAGCCTCGCAAGATGGCAAGTGGATCGTCGTTGGGACATTCTGTGGCCGAGCGATCGTGTTGGATGCAAGGAGTCGCAAAGAAGTGACCGAGTTGGAGGCGGGCAAGCACGGCAGTATTTGGTCACGGACTGGTCAAAAACTGCTCGAATTCGAATACGACGAAGTTGTTCGGACGGTCAAACTTTCACTTGACAGTTCTTTTCTGGCTGCTGGCTCGGAGTATTTTGACAACGGCTGTCTTCGTGTCTATGACATTCGAAATGGTCGCAAGCTCGTCGACATTCCAATCCCTTGTCATTCCGTTGCCTGAACCAGTGACAGCAAACAACTTTTTGCACTCTTTTGGGGTGGTAACATCCGCCAACTTGATATCTCTTCTGGGACGATCCTCTCCGGATGGCGCATTTACGGTGACAAAGCACAGTGCATCTTTTTAGAGAACAACGGCACTTTCATTGCCGCTAGCGCATGTTCATCTGTCTCATTATGGGATATCTCTACACACCAACCAGTTGGTTCTCTCATTCGTCATCCCCATTCTATCAGCTCCATCGCGATCTCAGAAGGCTATGACCTCGTAGTTGGTGGAGGGAAGATGATCACATTGTGGAATCTATTTGATACACTTCCCAATCCCTGCACTGTTGTTACGAACGACATTGTTCGCTCGTTACATGCAGATCTTCGGAGGCAGAAAAACGCTATTGGTGCGTTTGTTCTCCCATCAATACGACTTCAATGACTTATTTTCTGGAATGGTCCTCGCCCGCTCACATTCGTTAGCGGATCTCGAGGAAACCAATCAACAGCTCCGACAGACCATTCGTGCCTACCAACAGAAACACCAATGCGAAACCCCGTATGCGGAAGGCGACATCGTCAACGCCGCAAAGCTATTTCTCGACTATACCCGGTCCATACCCGACGAGACGAATACTGACACGATCATACAGACTGGCTCTCTGGTGGGTTTTATCGTCCGAATTCAGAACAAGGGATCTTAACTGCTACTCTCAGGATTCACGAAGAAATGCGTCATTGCACTGGAAGCAATCGGAGATGGGGCATCGGCAGCTAAGAGATACGAAGATGCGCTCGACGCTTATACTATTGCGCTCTCTCTCCACCCATCGACTCCAGAGGGTCTACTCACCAAGTGGGCCAGCACACTGTGTCCATAAACGAGGCACTGGAAGGTTCCGACAAGGTATGCCGCACGTGACATTATATCCCTCATGCTGATCTTTTTTTTCGCTCAGTTCGGTCTCCGGAAGTTCGTGATTTATCATGCGATATGTGATGTGCTCGTGGATGCCCGTTGTGCTATCGAGGCAATCAAGTATTTTTTGCGCTCGCAAGGCGAGCTCACAGAAGATACGAACCTCGCGAACGAGCGGGAAGAATGTGATCGTGGTGAGTAGTCACAGGAAAGTGCTACTAGGCAATGTCCGAGTATTTGTTATAGATTTCAAACAAAGATTTTTGGAAAACTTGCCAACGTTTCACTGCGCTCTCAAAACTACAGCGATGCCGATAGACACTACTCCACAATCCCGTTCCTTGACCCCCCGGAACGTGTGGATATCCTAATCAAGCGAAGCGAAGCGCGAGTGATGATGCGGGCATGGGGGGATGCACTCAAGGATGCTATCGAGGTATGATTTCCATCCCGTTACCGCAGAGACGATGTCACGAACTTCTAGTTCCGAGGTGGTCAAACTCGACCCATCATCCCATTTAGGCTACGAGCGGAAACACGCAGCTTTACATGGGGCGGAACGCTATCAGGAAACAGTCGCAGCATTTGATAGGATCCTCTCGAAAGTCGCGTCCCGTGAGCTATGTTGTCGATACCACCGATCGAGTTGTCTGACATGGATTGCAGCACTCCGTCCACAGTATATTGATGCAGGACCTACGATTCGGGCATCGAAAAAACGATTTCCCCCATGCCGGATGTGCTCATCGACACTAGCAAGGGTCGCCTACTCGACAGGGCCCAGCTAGCTAAAGCATTTGGGGTGCAACCTATTTTCTAAAAGCTCATTTCATCTATGACGAGAGGACTAGACGAGGTGTGGATCGAGAAAGAGGTCAAGAAATTCTACGAATATGACATGTTCTCACACAAGTGGGGAGATGGCGAACCCCTATTGGAGGATGTCGAACGGGATACGGTGTACGGGCTAAAAAAGTCACCTGCAAATGCCAAATTGCGGAAATTCTGCGAAGTGTTGCAGGAGCTCATGTTTCGTTGGGCATGGAGCAATACGTGTTGTATCGATAGAGGGAACCAGGTGGTATTGCAACGATCACTCGTCTCCATATTCGGCTGGTATCGGAATTCCACCCTCACGCTGATTCGACTTTGTGATGTCTCGTCGGACAACATGAATGAGAATGCATTGAGGGAAAGCCTGTGGACCACAGGCGTCCCCCGAGCAGGTTGTTGTCCTTCAACCTGGCCTTGATCGAATTCGGGAGAAACTATATCTCGCATTGTCACGAAAATCGACATTTGTGGAAGACGAGGCGTATGCGCTACTTGGTGTTCTTCGAGCATCTATTTCACTCATATGGTGAAGGCACTATTGCGTGTTGATGTAAGCAAGCCGAATATGGTAGATGACGCACACGATAGTAAATGACGCACACGGTCCATCATAGGGATCGTACACAATTATAGCTGAGTAATTACAAAATGATGCGGAAAAACACACTTCAAAATTCATGAGGCTGTGTAAGGACCCCACATGCATCCGAGTGAGTGTGTATGGAAAAATATGCTCAGTTGATCCATTCATGCCATGCCAACTGTCCACTGATCTCAAAGCCCACATCCCAGCCCTCCACAACCAAGCCTATGCATCCGGGGTCCTTACACAGCCTCATGAATTTTGGAGGTGCGTTTTTCCTCTAAGGAAAATAATAACGAGTTCTACCACTCTAATTACTTCTTCTCTACCCGTCTTACAAATCTTTCCTCACCCTCTTGCTCAAGACCTCACTAAATTGCGCTTGGGAGACTTCTAGAGTTTGTCCTGACAGCGTCGGGGGATGCAACAATACTTGCCTGGACCGGAATCTCAAATGAATACGATAGCTGTCTGCCTAGGCGCATCGCTGCCCCATTACCCCACGTGTTCCGTACATGGAGACACTCGAGTTGGATCGCACTGTTTCGGAATTGCGCTCATTGATAACCGATATATCCCCTGTTACACAACTATACGAATGTTTGAGCAGGCTTTCATCGCCTTCTTGCTCTTCGAAACGGCTACAACATCCTTGCATCCGTTTTGAAGTCACTCAACTCATCTGCTTGTCAAGGCGGAAAACAAGGACAAGCCCAAGTATATATCGCGCGACGACCGCCATACTTGGAGATGTCGAAATACAGACGACTAGCGAGCTCTGTGCAGAGAACGAATGTTACTTGGCTCACCCCTGGATTCGCCCACTATTCGAACAAGAGCACTTGCGCAGAACTTTTAGACTTGATCACACGACCAAGGTACTGCGATTGGTTGCTCGTCTAAAACAGCGATTTGGCGCTATTGTTGGAGAAGGTGTCATGGAAGGAATATAGACGGGTCGCAGCTGATGATTTGATTATG
This sequence comes from Xerocomus potaroensis, assembly GCA_038088895.1. Classification (NCBI taxonomy): domain Eukaryota; kingdom Fungi; phylum Basidiomycota; class Agaricomycetes; order Boletales; family Boletaceae; genus Xerocomus; species Xerocomus potaroensis. Next base: position 10,470 of record JBBPJT010000286.1, on the reverse strand, counting down.
GTTCAGATGCGAGATGGGGTTCTGTTGGAAGACCTGATTGCTGGTGCTGGTGTCATTGAAGTACTGTAGCCTTTTGGATCACCATGACAGACACTAATTTATTTCATTTGTTTCCATTTATAGTTCTAACCCAAGTACCACTTATCAACCGGCTTTGGTTATGTAAGTGAGATTATATCCCAACGAGCGACGACGACTGCGCTTGGCCGACATTATGTTCTTTGATCCGAACGTCCCCATCGTTGCTCGTCAATGCCATGGAACTGCACTAGTCCAGCGAAGGAAACGAACCGCAAGCTGCCTCTTTGATCGTGTTCGGGTTGCAACGATCCTGGATCAGCCTCCTTATCGATTGTCGGATTTTTTTCATCTATTTTTTTCACCTCCGTTTCGCCTCCTGGAAAGCGCAGCAGAGTGCACCATCGTTGCACTCAACCATACAATCGACAAGTAAACAGACCCAAAGACGCATGCCGACATCAACAAAGAGGGCGGAAAATGGTTTGGTTTGGTACGCACATCGTTCTCTCCACACACGTACTCATCTTCGACCAGACACGTCCGTTGTTGGTCCGTTTGACTTCGCTGTGCCAATATCCACGACCGCTAGACTAGGTCGGGCTGAGGCCAGTGGCTCAGGTCGGCAGCAGCCAAAAAAGGAGCATGAACGGAGTAAGGGGATGACTATGATGTCGATGACCGGTCGGCCAGACGCGAACTCGATCTACAGACGCCGACGAACGCACACTAGTCTTTTGCAACCCAACGTATTCCGTGGTCAGACCGCGAGCAGAGGTGGGGGGGAGGGGGGGCGGTGAGTGTTGTACTAGCTGTTCCATATGCGTGGGATATAATATCTCAAGGGTGTTACCAACACATCATTCAGTGCTTTGGGGCCGGAGGTTGGTGGATCTGTCGGCCGCCCGTGTCGTATCGTGATGTCGTCGGTCTCAAGCCCTCTTATGGTCTGGTCGTCAGATGTGCCAAACTGTCTCGTTCGCTATGACCTTGTAATCGAAGCAGGTCTTGTTTGTGGATAACCTTGGCTGTGTTGGCGTGCTTGCCAAGTCTGTTGATACCGTCAAGGATGGTTGGTACGTGGCTGCTTCTGTCAAAGCTTCCTGCATGCATGCGTGACGCGCCGTGACAATCTGAGCTGAGGTCAATCTCTGGCTTATAACCGCATCCTATACAGTTGTCTTCCGGTCGTTTTGAAGACCCACAGTGTATTGAAATCACCGTCGAATGATGTATGAGCGTGGGATATCGTCGGAAGAAAGAAAAATGAACTTGCAACAGCCCGCGCGTGGATAATGGAACAGCGCAATCCGCAGTCTGCAGTCTGCAGGGGATCCAACAAAGATCGCGAGCTCCGGAAGCGAGAACATTAGACATATTTCAAGCTCCTATCAGACATTCTCACTGACTTGAGTGCGAGAAGCACACACACGGACGCGCAAAACCAGGGATTTGGGAACCTGTCGTGCATCGCATTCTGGGCCAGACGAAGTAACGTTGTACTGAAATAACCCCCAATGTTTAGAATCGGGGATAAACGAGGCAAGCGTCGCGATACAGGTTTCAAGTATCCCTCGGAGCTGTGTGACTACGCCGCATTGACGACGATACCCTTAGTGGCCCAAACGACTTCTCGTGCAGCTGTCCGCCAGTCCCGTTTTGCAAATCGTCCAGTGTCCATCATGCGAAGGCTCGACTCTGGCGCAGTGTCATAGTTGATTTCAAACACGGCGCCAGCCGTGTGGTGAGCGTGTGTTTGAGACGGAACGGCGGTGGGTGATATAGGGCGACTAGGACAAGGGTAGACTGCACAGGAACATGCTTCACTTTGTTCGAGTAACGTCGACAATTTGCAGTACCTTCTCGTAGTCCCACGTAGGTTTGACATGGGTTTACACAGCGAGCCGAGAGCACCGGCATAGTGGATTTCGAACACGGCGCTATTCGTGATGGCCATGCAGATGGGGGTGTGTTCATGGGGGACGGGGGTCATGCGTTTACGAGTAGCAACGGGATGGTGTGGGCCACCGAATACAATCTTTGTCGCCGGGAGGGTGTGATGGTAGTGCTGTCACCTGTTGACGGTGCGAGCGACTATGAATAAACCATTGCAGCTGGGAAGTCGGATGGATAACTTTGCGTGGCTCCGATCAGGTTGCCGTTTGTCAGAACATTGGATACCCAACTGGACATTCTGGCCTCTTTTTTCCCCTGACAACAGCCCTATTAGTGATGGGGCTGTGCCACCCGTTGAGGTACAGGGCCCATAAGCCTGTGTCTGTGTACACTTTGTCTAGATAGAGAGGTCCCCTATCTTACGTGTTGTGCACCGCGAAAGGCAGCCAGCGGATCCCAATTCAGGTAAACGGTAACGTGATTGATGGTAGGTAGGATCTTATCTTCATACTAAATAAACTCAAATTGTTTCATGCTGGTCTTGGAAAAATGCATAGTACAGAAGCCCGCTTGCTATGGCACGAACAACACAATGGACAGCTTTATGCGTTTCATTTGTTGATATCTATGATTTATGCCGTACACCCCACACGTATCTATTTAGTGGTTCGTGTTCAGTCTTCTTTCCTCCTTTCATGCAACTGAGTATTCAAGAGCACACGTCTCCGCGAGGTCCCAGATCTTCTCGAGCCGTAAACCCGCCGCGGTTCTAAAGACAGGTTGTCAGAACACTTTGGAGGCTGACAGTTCTGGACGCATTGCTTACGAGAGATGCAAGAAATTTTGCAGAGTGCGTTCCTTTGCGTTTAGTAGGACCCACATCGCCAGGTCTCTTTCATACATGCGAATATTACCAACCCCAAAGTTAGGAAGCATCGGTTCGGGGGCCTGTGAAAATCGTGGATGCAAGAAAACATTCAACACTGCAGAAACACTGACCACAGCGGCACCGAGGGATGCAGCCTCAGCCTCGGCTTGTGTGCGACTGAGCCCAAGGAGAACATTATCGTCTGTGGTGAGAGGTGAGCTCTAGTTGCGCCTGTTCTTGAGCTGATTCAGCTTACGGATAAGCACCCGACTGTGCGGTCCCAATGCTTGGCGAACATTGCGGAGAATGGCCACAGCCTTATAATCAGGCCAGTTATGGATGATGTTGCGAAGCTAACCAAGTACGAACCACTCTCGTCAGCAACTATGGCGAGTCAATGTTATCATGATGGGTGTAAGCTCACATAGTAGAGGTCTTTTCCCTTGACTGGAACCTGGTCAAGGAAGTCGAGATCCACAAATTCAACTCGGTTTTCCTCAACAATCTCTGGAAAATTTGTTTTCCAGACCTTTCGAGAAGATCATGCAGTTGCACTCGCTAATTAAAAACCCAATGCTCACACTTCGGGCTTCGATAAGCGCTTCTGGTAAGTCTTGGATGATAATCCTTATGTGTTTATGTTCTTGTGCAAGAGGAAGCGCAAAACCGCCAGCACCTCCACCGACATCAACTACCGTGGAGTACTTCTCAAAGGGAAAATCTGAGTGCGAAACCGATGTGAGTACTACGGACCTCACAAACGGTACATACGATTCAAGATTGCAAGTGGGCCGGTGACCTTGTTAATTCCTCTCATAGCTTGCTGGAAAGTCTATGTACAATCAGTTTCTGATGTCTCAACATACCCCTCGACATACATCTATTTGAGCGGCCTTGACAAAATTATGAGAGTGGAGCGTCCGTGAATTGGTATATCTCTCACTTGTTGTCTCATCCAGTCAAAGTAACTGCCATTAAAGCCCTCCTTGTTTTTCGCGTACATGAAAGGGGAATGGGCAGGATCCTCTGAGAATGCCGTCTTTGGGTCCTTCATAGTTTCATACAGCACGACGGCACCGTTCATGTGGGTTTCAACAGGAAGTTTGATCATATGGCTGACAGGGTTGTTGCTGTGAAGCATTAGGGAGAGCCGATTGTTTGCAAACGTATCCGTCTCCACTGAAGGACTGGTTAAGTACAGGTCCTTGGGCAGTCGAAGGACACAACCGACCTTCATTGAAGCAACCTCTTGTGGCCAGAAGGCGCAGTACACGTGCCAGCTTTTCTGGGTGAATATTGAGAGTCTTTGAGAGCTCGACGACATGTATGCCATTTGGATGGTCGACGAGGATATCGGCAACTTTCTCTCGAAGAGCAACACGAATACAAGCCTGGTCATACGGTAGTGCTAGCTATATTTTCGCAGTTGTTAGTGTTCGCGATAAAAGGCAACACCCGAGTTTGCGCACGTTGTAAACGGTGTGAGCAGGAGGTGCAAGGCTGGCACAAAGCTGTGCACATGCACCTTCAAGAGTCCGAATGGCACTCCTCAGCGCAAGTTGATCATTCATATCATCCAGAGGATGGGAGCCTGTGGAGTCGATAAAAGGGGCATCATCCGCTACTTTCTCATACTCTGCGATGGCATCGTGAGCCGCGGAGTTGATCAACTTCAAGAGGGCTTGCAGTTTGGCTTTGTTAGTCGACATCTGTAGAAGAGCGGGGGGGAGATAAAAGATGGGACGTTACGTCGAAACCTTGTGGGTTTTATCATGGTCAAGTGTAACATAACACGCGACAGATATCAGGGGACCGCATTGCGACACAGAATCGTAGTGTAAGCACTTAACGCGTGTGAATGGTGACCGTGAAGAAACAAATCCCCGGTGGATTTCAATAGACTTAAACGGGATATTGTAACCTTTGTTCACTGATGGTCAGACTTTATCCAAATTGATGCGTGGTCCCATGTCCATGTGTGAGGGGGTCCCTGGGCCATCTCTACCGTCGCCTTTTTGAGACCGTTTAGCCAATTGAGGGAGTTGGCTGTTCCACGAAGGCGGAAATGGGTGCGACCCCTGATAGATGGGTTTCGAAGTGACCAATGGTGGCTAAAACCGGCCTGCTCCCTTCTGCCGTGCGGGTGAATGGGCGCCGACGTGTACTTTTGCGTTGTCATGCGGCACTCCCAGTGATACACCGAAGGATTTGTCCTCGCCATCGGAAATGGATTCAACACATACCAGTGAGAGGGTTACCTGTCCAACGGGCATCCAGGGAGTGTTCGAGGACGTAATGCCAATGGCAGCATAACCTGACTATGGGTTGAATTGTGCGTATCCGTGGACGACTGGGATAGCCGCGGATTACCATGCTCATACCTAGGACTCATCAGCCTTTTTACGAGTCTCTGCTATGACATTTTTGACAGTGTTTTTTCTTATGAGTATCGTATCAACTTTGGCAGCTTGAAAATAAGGAGGCTCAGAGTCAGGACAACTCGTATTCTGACCCTCAAACACTCCAAATAATCCAAATTATGCCGGATGCCGAATTTCATTTCGCTCCAGCCCTCACCGGCACCCCCCGCCCGATGGATCTGGGATCAATCGCATCTGTTGTGTGAGCTCGCCTTACGGCGGAGTGTGCGAGCAGTGTGCCGGACGCGGGCCCATGGCGCTCGTCGAATCCCTTGCTGGACGGCGAGGACGGGTCTCCCAGTGGTATGTACCACTGGGAGTGCCACATGGCAGTACAAGAGTGCAGGTGGGTTCTCGAAAAGGCCCCATTCGCCAGCACGACCTGTGAGAGCATGCCCATTTTCAGCATCGCTGGGTCCTTCTCCCCGAGCAGGAAGCTCCCCCCCCTCCCCACTCGTTCACCCCACATCGCAACACATCTATCCGGGGTCACGCCCTCCACATGCCCCTGCCGCCTCTGTGGACTGGCCAACTCCCTCGATAGGGCCTAAGATGGGTAGCTGGTACCCTAAACGGTCTTGGAAGGACGACGGTAGGGGTATCGGTAGCTCCCTGATGAGAGCTTTCGCAGGCTCGAAACCGCGTACCCAATTTGTTCCCCTTATCTGCCTCATACCCGTACTGTACGTCTCCCCTCTCATGGCCGACCCCGATCTTAGGAGAGGGGTGCCCGACGGACGGCCAAGCAGGTGGACAACCCAAGGACCCTCCCTCGCACATGGACATAGGACTATGGCCGGAGGCCGTAGCCCCCAAAATGAGTGCATTGGTTGCCGCCGGAGACTGTGAGAGTACACGCCAGAATGCCATCATCCGGCGTCCGACGCGGGACTAGAGCGGAGTGTAAAAGTAGTACGCCGGACTCCGGCAAAGTCTATAACAAGTCCGCCGTCGTCCGATATATTGAATGCCGGCTGGGAAATTCGAGACCCTGGAGGACTAAAAGGCATGCCTGATGATGCTTATCGAGAGCGAAAGGAATAACCGAACAGCAACACCGTCGACAGGACTACCAGGTACGATCTTCACAGCCTCTTGATGGCAAATAGCGCCGTGTTCGAAATCCATTATGCCGGTGCTTTCAGTCCGCCTTGCAAACCCGTGTCAAACTTCTGTGGGATTACGAGAAGGTACTACGGATTACCGACGCTGCTCAGACAAAGTGAAGCATGTCTAGGACAAGTGTAGACTGCATGGGAACTCCCTACACCACCCGCTGTATTTGAAATCAACTATGCCAATGCACCAGAGTCGAGCCTCGGCATGATGCCAGTGGACACTGAACGATTTGCAAAACGAGACTGGTGGACAGCTGCGCGAGAAGTCGCTCGGGCCACCAAGGGCATCGTCGTCAACGGGGCGCCGTCAGCGAAGATGGTGGCACGGCTCCAAGGGATATTTGAAACTTGTATCACGACACTTGCCTCGTTTATCCGGAAATACAAACCTTGAGGGTTATTTCAGCACAACGTTGCTCCGTCTGGCCCAGACGCACCCGTGTGCTTCTCGCATTTATTTACGCTGATTCATGCTGCGGCTCTGCATTCGGGAGAGATACACTAAAGTCTGTCTGGGTCCCTGAGAAAGAGCAGCCACCATAGGGTGGCGGAAAACAGGGAATAGCTTACATGTGTATAGCTGGACCTGGAACTGTCAGCGAGACGATCGTTACAGTAACAAGCACCGAGCCAATCAAGACGTCCCCAACGGTCCGCTACATGCCAAGACCGACACTGACATGTAACCAAGTCGCGTTCAAGAAATCATAGAACCTTCTAGGCCAAGAAAGTTTGTTGAGTCTAATACTCGTTAGGTTATGAATGAAGCTTGCTTGTACTGCAGCCCAAACTCAAGACTGGCAGATAGTCCCACCGTTTTCAGCATCGTTACGGACAGTGATGTCTGGAATGACGAGAGTGACAGAAAAGTCCATGAGCGTGAGGAAGGATGTGGTGACGAACATGATGAGCGCGTCAAGAAAAGAAAACGAGTTGAGAAGCAGACAGAAACGATGTGGTTCTGGGTGGCCCTTTTTATACGCTGAAAGGTGAGGATAGATCAAATGTATGAAGCTGGTGCGCGACGATTTATATGGCATCCCGATGCGCAGTCCAGAATTCCCGCCGCGGTTGCAAGCGTGACAACACCAACTGCTGTAGATTGATGACGGTCATGTGGTCGTACTATGACATTGCAAGACCACGTTGTATCTGCTTGAAATTCCTGATGCCGCACATGATGAATGACATAAAAAATGCGTACGTACTTTCCTTAAGGATAAGGCGATCCTGAGCATGGAACATGTCTAATATTCTGTAGGAATACAGGTACCGATCGGGGAGCGCGCAACTAAAGAGAATAACTCAGTCGTGCGCGTGATGCAACGGACTAATATATTCACCTAAAGAGATTAACTACATACAAGTAAGCAATCAGTAGATAGTGAAAGGCTAATAAACTCATCTCAGTCGTGTGCATGATGCAACAGACTGAGGTGTTCGAGTACGAACTACACATCTTATATACTACACAGAAGGCTGTACTAGCTAAATCATATGCAAAGTTATGGGCACTGGAATACTGATGAAAGAACATATGTGAGAATGCTACAAACATTGCCCATATGATATGGCGTCGGCACACGATGGTGGTGCGATGGCACATCAGTGCTCTGGTGATCTGGTCGGTCCAGTGCCAGTCATGACTGCACGCATGCTTGGATTTCCAACACTCCCCCTCAAGCCGTGAGCAGTCTGGAATCATCGGCGAAAATCTTGATGGTATAATGGCATGCATTCAAGTGTGGTACGATTCGGCCGTTCCGTCCTTCCGTCATCTTGTGAAATATTGCCTGGTGGAGGGCCCCAGTTGTCTGATAAAAAATGGGCAGTAAGCCCCTTACTACACTCTCCCTCACGCCCTTGTGCAATTGGCATGTGTGTCACCTTGCAGCAAATGTTATTGCCAACCTTGAATTCATTGTCTTTTGACCTGTTGATCAGTCTGTTATCAACCTTGCATTGAGCTACCCTGGGCACGATATGCCCGAAATGGCAGCACGGGTCCCTTGTGGTTATCGTCTCGTCAGTGGCGTTTGTGGTCTTGCTACCCCGCACAACATGGTATTGTCCCCTTGATATATTCGGCACGTTTCCTAATGGGGCGCCTTCTGCCCCTCGAGTGATGCTTGAAGTCATTGATGGCCCTTGCACGTCCTCTCGACCTGTCTGCATGAACTCGCCATCTGGCGGGTCTGGTACCTGCATGAGCCACAAACGTGATTCTCTCGATCCGTTTGGCACTCCAACAACCGTGTCTGTGTTCCCGACCTGCAGTAGATCAACTACCTGTGTGATCCTCCAAAAATGTGTGCCCCAATCAGTTGGCACCTCAGTCACCGTGTCGCCAATTTCTGTTGCGACTGACTCTAGCTGATCTCTGGCCATGTATGATGCATTCAGTGTGTTGACGAGGTCTCTGTACCTCCTGTGATGAGTTGGTGTGGTGTGATGACGCACGATCCCTGGATCTGGAATTTCAATCTGGCTCACCCCTGCATGTTCACCTGTTGCCCCCAGAGTGACAATTCTAGAGTCCGCAGCAGGGTCTGCCCAGTCAGCAGGTATCTCACCTCCAACTTCCGGCATTTCTGACACCTCCACTTCCCAAATATAGCTTGATTCCATGGGTCCACTTGGTAATGCCGCAGTGGCATCTTCCAGGGCCTCAGGGTCCTCAGCCCAGTTGACAGGCACCTCGCCTTCAACTTCCGGCGTATCTGACTCTTCCAGGTCCAATTGATAGTCTGCATGATCCTCATCTGTGACTGAGAACCAATCTGCACACTCAGATTCATCATCTGATTCTCCCAATAGTAGTAGCGGCCCAGTGACTGATCTGTCATCACTTGCCTCGTCCTAAACTCCGAAAATGCCATCTTTATCTTTGGATGCCGCATTCGCTGAGTTTTCGCTTGCCAGCTTCTTCTTGGCATCTTTCCTGTAATGGAAGGTGACTAGATGCTTGGTCAAGCCACATTCCCAACACTTGCATGGGCCTCATCTATAGTTGCCCTGCCCATCGTCATTGCTATTTTGCCCGTTTCCCTTGTGTGAGCCCCCTGATGAACTGACGGCCATAGCCTTGTCATGATCTCGGTCTCTGTCTCCCTTCGATGGGTACTTTGCCTTCTGGTGATCGGCCTCCTTGGCAATTATGGAAATTAGAATATCCAGTTCTAGGGTCTTAGTGGAGCTAAATAGGCAGGTGGCTGTAAGTTGGCTTGAAGCAAAATTGGCCAGTGAATTAGGTAGTGACTTGATAATCGTGGATTGGCAATCCTTCTCATCAATGTCAACCCCTACAGCTGCTAATTCTTCCTTCTTCGTCCTTAGCTCATCCAGGAACTGGCACACGTCGCCCTCTTTTGGCAATCTTGACTCCAGGAACTGAGTCTGCAGGTCCGTTTGGGCATATGCCCCCTTTTGGGTATACTCCTTCTCGATCTCTGACCACATCTTGGCAATCGTTGGCTACTGCTGGATCTTCAGTGCTGTTGAGTCTGGGATGTGCTGGATTAGTAAGTGCTTTGCCATCTGCTTGTCCTTGAGCCATTTCACATTCTCCATGATCTCGTTGGTAGTCAGTCCTTGTATACTAGTAGCCTTGTAATCAGGGTTCTTTGATTTCCCATCAAAGTGGCCCCATAGCTCCTTGGCCTCAACTGCAACCTGAAAATGAAAATGAAATATCGCCCAGTTCATGCCTTTCACATTGAGCTTTGGCATATTGCTCAGCAGGGTGTCTGTAGTGATAGTGGCTGTGGACATGTTGACAAAAAAGGATAATCAGTGTGGCTAAAGCAGTCCTCTTGACAAATTTGCAATAATCTTGATCAATCGGCAAGAGCAGGGCTCATAACCTGTGGGAATACAGGTACTGATTGGGGAGCGCATGACTAAAGAGATTAACTCAGTTGTGTATGTGATGCAATGGACTAATATATTCACCTAAAGAGATTAACTACATACAAGTAAGCAATCAGTAGATAGTGAAAGGCTAATAAACTCATCTCAGTCGTGCACATGATGCAACAAACTGAGGTGTTCGAGTACAAACTACACATCTTATATACTACACAGAAGGCTGTACTAGCTAAATCATATGCAAAGTTATGGGCACTGGAATACTGATGAAAGAACATACGCG
>JBBPJT010000285.1:0-32639 GCA_038088895.1 Xerocomus potaroensis | reverse complement strand
CTGTACAAAGCACACAAGTTCTCGAGCGGGAATGGGAACGGGAACGGGAATGGGAACGGGAACTGAAAGGGAATCCAAAATACATGGCACCTTTTTTATTGCTGAAAAAAAGCGTGTGTGTGGGACGAAAAGTGACTCCCTGTCGTACATCTTTCCCCCAGAACTCGATGTTGTACAATTTGAACCCGAGCCTGGAAGAAGTGGGGGCCGGTAGTTATGTGGGTGAATGGCGGTGACGACCATGTTGTATATACTATACTCAGTCGTTCGGATCGATCCCTGTTTGCAACTTGCTTCAAATCTTGCGAACGGTACTTCTTGTAATGGTGGGCTATTCGACCACTTTAGCACGGCCTAGCGAGAAGCAGTAAATATTTTTTACAGTGCGTTGTGAGAATATTGCAAAACATGTCATGTCGGAGTGCTGGCAGCCCAAACCGAGCAGTGACAATTCAAGCAATCAACGATGTCATTGCAAAAAAAGACAAATGTAACCGACTACGACTACACTTTAAAGTTGATTTCCAACGATCTCGTGAACACTTTTACGCTTGGACTAGAAAAAAGGGTACAGCATAGGAGCAAATATGCATAGGTACATGGGTGTCAAGAAACGGCAAGGTAGCAATATACCAAGGAACAATGCCACATTTCGTCACGCTCATTCATGCACGGACCGGCCGCGTCGACGCGGGGGTTGGACGTTTTTTGGGCCTAGGTCGATTCAGGCGCAAACCATCCGAAGTTCTGGAAGAATCTATCAGTCATCCAGCTGTCAGTTGCTGAGAAGGGTGGACTCACGTCATTAATGTCCCTTGTGAGACATTCGCTGCGGTTGAGGCTCTGATGCTTATGTTACCAATGGTCGTGTTGTTCTCCTTGTTTTCAACACCGTTCCGGCCGGTGCTTTTCTTGGACCATCCAAGCGCAACTCGGGGGCGAGGTGGAAGCCCAAACATACGCTCGGGCTTGTCCGGAGAAACGGGACAGTCCTTAAAGGTGGGTGACACTGTTGGCACTACGTTTGTGTTAATCGTAATTGATTGCAATGCATTCGGCGGTGGGGACAGATGGCGAGGAACGGTTTTCTCCGCTGATGCGATGAGAGAAGCAGCCACTGTAGCCCTGAGATGTTCCACGCTGGGATGCGACGTGAACGATGTCTTGATAGTTCGGGGATACGGTGAGGGCCGACTATTCACTCGCGATCGAATGTGGCGAACTCGCAGTTCAGAGGGAAGTGGACCATAATTCTGCAACGAATGTTCCAACATGGCTTGCATTCCAGATGGATGGCGCGGAGGGTCAAAGGCTAACAGACCCGTCAATACTCCGAAATATGAGTCTGGAAAGGGCTTACATTGAACTGCGAAAGTAGAAAATGGCGTATCCAACCATGTACGCTTACTCTCTATGATCGTATCTTCTGCTTCATCCCGCAGAGCGTAATATCTTCTGAGCGTCGCTATCCCTCGCTCATCATCCCACGGTGAAAATGAATTCACAGAAGATGTTTCAGGATCTACAACATAGACTTGAGGTGGATCCATCGTCTTCGTTTCGGTTTCGGCGAGCTTGGTTGTATTGGCAGCCGAACCTAGGATAGAATGCTCAGAGGAACTCGAGGAAGGCAGTGAGGAGTGTAGTTCCTCTTCAATCGTTTCGTAGATAGATGTCCGCGAGGCACGAGCTTGGGATATGCGGCGACGGTGACGGTGACCACGTGCGTGAGGGCGAATACGGTCAAAGGCAGCGTTAGATAGTGGGTGCGTAGTACTCGAAAGAAGAGTGTTGAGGTGTGAAAGATCTATGCTTGATAATGATCCCTCCGAAAAAGAGGAGTAACCGTCCGAGATAGAAAGTGGTGGTGTGTCTGCTCCAGAACTTGATGTGGATGTGCTCGACCGGGAGCGATTTGCACGGTTGGGTCGATGGAAAACGGGCACTCGGGCTACAATTCAGGGTGAGTGATGACATCTTTCATATTGCAACCGGTACCCACGTAGTCCGGAAGGATCTTCGCCATCTCCGATTAAGACACTATCCTCGAGACTCTGACGCTCGAGGAGACCATGCTTTGCACGGATCATGCGCTCATTGCCGAACGTAGACGAGTTGACGGTAGAAACAATGGACGGTTTCGTCTCAATAACATGGGGGGATGGAGTATTTTGTGGATCAACCTTCTGTATACGGTTAAAGACCGTTTCAGGAGGGTTAGAAAGGATGTTCTTGCGTCGCTCCACTTGTATGCACGGGGAAGCACCGATCATAGAAGTTACAGAACGGCGGCGCACATGACCTCCACCCAGCATCTAGTCATGTGTCAGATAAGAAATAAAAACCAGCATTAAATACGTACACTGATCATTGTGTCGTCTTCCTTGGGCGGGCTGTGCACACTTGGAATGCTTAAGCTGGAGATTGGACGATAACGAGGAGGCTTTGAGGCTGCGTTGTCCATGTCTTGCTCAAAGAATGTTGAATCTGACGAACACACAGAGTTACGACAACCGGTTTGCTCAAACAACGAGTCGGTTTTCTGCGACTCGTACTGAGTATCCATAACCGAATCGCATGATGCACGATTTTCGTATTGCTCGTAGTAGATTCGTTCTTCACGTGCACTTCCAGCGAGGCTATGTGGAGAAGCAGAGATTGAGGTCAGTGTCGTACCGCAATCAGGCGCAGAGTCAAGCATCTTGTCCCCTAAACCCGGTCGTCCAAGGTTTGTTCCGGAGAAGTCGCTGAACACTGATTCAGCTGAAAAGTTCGATCGGCGTCGTGACCAGGAGAAGCGTCGACAGTTTGCGTATGATTGAGCGATGCTACTCATGCTCGTGTTCGAGTCCCCACGGCGGTGGTAAGTGGAATTGCGGTTGAAAAGACTAATGGGAGGACCGACGGATACGCCGGATTCGTGACGGCGGTGACTTCGATTATAAGGGTGTATGAAGGATGTGCGGAAATAAAAGCTTGAGGCATCGCTGTCGACCCTGCGGCGAGGCTGCGGTCGGCGGAGGTAAGAAAACGTATCATCGATCGATGTCGACATGGTAAAGGAGAAGTCGTCCGATGATGGTCTTTCCCGCAAGCTGGGTAGGGGAAGTGTTGAACTGTAATCGAAAGGATCTGCGGACCCGCCGTGGAGCACGTTGCCGTAGGATGAAATTGAAGCAATGCTATGAATAGATTCGTGTTTCCGGTGACGCCTATCGGACATTGTGGCAGGTGGGGGGTAAAATCCTGGACGGTTATCGTTGAACTCGAATCCTCGCCGCACCTCCGCAAACGAATCAAAACCTGCAAAACTCAACGCAGAACTATTGCGTTTATGGGCACTGGGAGCATCCCGAGCCTCGGGCTTGGAATTAGGACCGGATCTAGAATCAGAATGCATAGGTGGTGACTCAATCTTGACAGCATGAGCAAGGATTGACTTCATCAAAAAACTTTCGTCTCCGCCCAACGATGCCATTGAGAGAGATTTTGCGATCTCGGGCGGTGGAATGATGTCGGACAGCGTAAGCGGTAAACCCCCCTTATTACTTGATGAATGCTTTCCACCAAACTTGAAATTGCGGTTGAGCTCGCCATTGGACGGTTGGGAAGGGACAGGTATTTCTTGGGGTACAATGTGCAACGGTTCGTCATCCGATGATCCCGTAGCAAAACCGTCCGATCCAGGAAGCAATGAAGGTTCGGCATCGACATCAACCGGGAAGCCTTTTGGAGAGGGTTCGCGAGATTCGTAGTCAATCGTAAGATTCGACGAACTCTCTCCAAACTGGGACAACTCATCCTGAAGTGTAGGAAGCTTAGGGATGAGGGGCAGGTCCTTGAAGTCATATTGAAGGTCGATTTTCGCAGGAGTGCGGAACGCGTTCTCGAGCTGCTCGATAAAGCTCCTACGATCAGACGCACCAGATGCGTTCAATCTTCGCAATTCGCCAGTGAAGTCAAATGACTTCTTAGTGTCGTCCTCAGATAATGTGTCGGCCTCTTCCCCACCAACTTGGTGTTCAGCTTCATCCACTACGGCGGCTTGGAAGAAAGGAGTGCCAGCCAGAGAGCTCCTGAAAGATGAATAGTCTAGCAACGGCGGAGGTAGTGCTGGCGGTAAACCCGGAGAAGGTTGGGCTGGCTTGCATGCGAATGATATGGTGTCATCACCTTCTTGGTCTGAATTTGATAGGATGACCTGTAGCTCATCGGGAATGTCAGAATCAGGGTCGCTTCCATCATGATCCTGCTCAGCGATGCTGCCTATGGAACCACCCATAGTGCCGGTGAGCCCAAGGTTGCGACGGACCTCAGGAAGGATAGGAAGGCTGTGACTATCGAGAGCCGCATGCTGAGACAACGAAGACCTCTTGCGAGTAATACTCAGTGCTTTCTTGAACACTGGAGAGGCGGATAGGCTTCCACGAGACGAGTGTCCTGAGCCGAACGTCAGGGTAGATGGGGAGCGATCGGCCGGATTGATCACGAATGGGGATACACCTGAGGATGCGCTCACCACTGTCTTCGAGATGGGCAAGCGGGAAGTCGCTGGACGAAGTGCCTTGAAGACGGGAGATGGATCTACGGCGGGCGCGGGCGGTGTTCGTTTGTGGGTCTGGACAGTCACCATCTTGCCTTGAGAACCCTTGATCGTATCAGGAGACGATTTTGAAGGAGAGATGCCCGCATTTAAGGTGGACCATGGTGCAATGTTCTGTCCGAGTTGCACACTTACAGTCTTCGAACCTGACCGAGAATAGGGCTTCAGAGATGTGATAGAGGAGTTCGCGCGACGCAAATCCTTCACTGGGCTCTCTGCTGTTGAGCGATTGCTGAGCAGAGAGACTGCAGATGAATCCTGAAAGAATGGGGAGTGGTGGCCCATTGGCGTCATTTCGACGCTTCCTGGGGTTGCCTCGAGATCAAGTCGGTTGATTAACTGAGCCAGATCATTCGTTGCTGCGTCCAAAAGTGACAAGACCGCATTGTCTGCGGCAAACTCAGTCACATATACGTTATGAACAGAATACGACTTACCCTCATCCTCTTTGTGGAGTGGTTTGGGTCTGGTCTGTCCAAGGGGTTGCTCCGATGTGGGTCGAGGGCGCACATGCTTTACAGGTGTGTCTGTCTGTGGATTTACAACGTGAGGTGCAAAGTCGTGCCCATCCACAATCGGTGTCGTGGGTGGTTGTTCCACGACATCTTCCTCACGCTCGGACAGACCTCGTGGAAATATTGCTGATAGTGGGGTTCTCTTTCGGCTGTCCGACAGCTTTCGGGTAGAATCCTTTTCACTCTTGGATTTGGATTTCTTGCTCTTCTTCTTTTCTTTACTTTCTTCCGCCCTTTGTTTGATCTCCTTGTCCTTCCGGCGGAGTTCCTTCGCTGTCTGTAACCCCGCTTCATCCCATCTTACTGAAGCCGCGCCGGAACTGCCCGATGACTCACGCGAGACGCGAGATTTTGTCGACATAGGGCGAAGAGAGGATGCGGTAGAGATTGTCGAACCGAACCGTTCTCGCGCAAGGATTCCACTGCCCAATAAATTCGCGGAATCCAAGGATGACCGATGGTTGGTGGTATTGGCAACAAAGGAAGATCCTGCTGAACCACTGCGAGATGAGGGCAAACGAATTGTCGAAGGCAACCCGAGTCCCAAAATGCTTGACTTTTTCTTCCCAAGGGATTTGGACTCGGGTTTAGACGCAACTGGACCTGCAGACAATGTACCAGCTTCGAAACTGCTGCCTGAGTAACGAATCGTTTCTTTTGCCTTCTCTTTCTCACTGTCCTTGTCCTTGTCCTTTTTTTTCTTCTTTTTCTTCCCATCAGATTCCTCCTCCTTGACAGGAGCTGCAACAACGTCGGGATTAGCCATATTCTTAAGCTGAGCCCAGCTCCCGATCCTGGCAAGAGAGCGGACAGAGCGCATGGCTCTGATGGCAACGGAATTCTTTCCACTACCTGCTCCTGCGCCACCGGGCAGTGCTCGCGTTGCAGACGGAGGTGTGGGGATTCTAGCGTGTTCCGCAGGAGGTTTGGGACGTTCTATGACAGAACCAGCGAGTAAAATGCCCAAATCTAATGAAGTATGTCGTGCGCGCGCGGTGGTAGGTACGTCAGTCGGTTGGGGGGCTAAGAAGGCGATCAGCATTCATTGCAACTCAACGGACGTCACCGGGGTAACTCACGCTTGGTGCAATCCTTATCCTTTCCTTTGTCCTTCTCCTTGGAGTCCTTCCTGCTGCGTCCGATGCTCCACCATTTCTGATTCTCATCCACCTTGACTTTCGACGTGCTTTCCTTCTTCCTTCCTTTCTCCTTCGGTTTCGTAACAGATGGAACGTTTGTCACTTCTCCCAACGTTCCCCATTGCAGGCCATCCAAGCCTAACCGCGACTTCTTCTTCACCACCATTATATCTCCGATGTCGGGGTCGTTGGCGGGATCAACATATATTTCAAATCCATTGTTTTCATTGTCGATTAACGCGTCTTCAACGCGTCTGACTCCATCTGGAGATTCTTGTGCGTGGTCTTTTTCCACTGAGGGAGATGTTCCTAGAAGACTGAGCTTTGACTTCTTGGGAACGAGACGTTTCCGCGATGACCCTCTATTTGTGGTGGGCTTCGGTGCGAGCGGAGCAGGAGATGCTCCGGATCTCATGCGCGGTGCGAGTGCAACCGGGTTGGCATCATCTAGCTGGTTGGTGTCACTAGGGGTCGCAGTTATCAAGAGGATGGTGGGAATCTGTGGTTTGGATGCAGGTGTAGCAGTGGGGGATGAGATCGAAGAGCGAAGAGCATCTGTCGTAGGCCGTGAACGTAATTGCAAGGGCATTATTCGATAAAGAGGTCGTTATGTGCAATGGGTCTTGATCGTCAAGTGTTATAGAACAAGAAGGTCTTCGGAATTCGAAAACGATTAGACAGTTGAAATTGAAAATGAGAAAGAACGAAAAGTATGGGAGGTCGTTAGATCTGGTATCGTTTCGTGATGAATACGTTTGACTGTTGAGTCAAGTTAGTCTTGTTAGATCGCAAGCGCCGAGAAGCAAGAGGGCGACGTGTCGTGTATAGAAAGCGAATCGTGAGTCAGGAATACTCGTCAAATGTTGTGTTAGCAATTGTAAAACAGGTCTCTGACGTCGGTTCGTGAGCGTCCCAAGCTCACATGGAACAGGAAAGACTAACCTCAGGAGACAAAACAAAACACTTACGGTCTTGGAGCACCAAGGCTTGCGAGGGTGGCGACGGCGGTGTCGACGATGGTAAGTGCTGGTGCTCGTTCTGCGACGAGAGAAACAGTGTTCGACTGCTCGTCGGGTATGAACTCGAACTTGTTTGTCTTTGTAGGCGCACACAAACAACGCGTAAATAAAACAGGTCACGAGACTCTTGAAAAATTAGTAATCATTATTGGGGTATAGAGTGCTTGTTGTTGTAATCGCTAGTGAAAAATGAAAGAAGGAAGAACGAATGGACTATAATATTAGATAAAAAGACTAAGATAGCATCTCCCACTTAAGTTCAACATTATTCATAAAATAAAACGTAGGCTGGTGTCCTGTAAAGACGGTCATCACCTCTAAATCCAATCCATTGATGGTGCGGTTGAGTACTTACAATATAGTGACCGCTGGAGAGCTGCGCTTTCTGTTGGAAATGGGGGTTGACGATATCACGAATCGATAGCAGCAATTCCAAATAGCTCTGGACTGGTTTCCGCGCTGCGACAGAAAGTAAGGACAAGCTACCGAAAAGTGTACAACACTCACTCAATGCCGTCAAAAATGCGTGAGGTTGGCACAGGTCAATGAAAAATGAAAACAACAATTGAAAGTGACTCACATAGCTCATGGCACCAACAGCTACTCCTCCTAGAACGGTGTCGGCACTTGTCTGATCATCCCTACATGCCGCGAAGGATATGACATCTGCCGAACTTGTTCTCTTTCCTCGTGCACTTTCAGCAATATGGTTTTCTTTCAACCGCCCATCGTGATGGTACTGTGAAAAAGAGAGTTGGGCATCCTCCAAGGACAAACGTGGCGTATGCACATACCATAAATGGCAAGTCTAGTAAACACTATCAGTCGTGCGTCCGCAGTCAGGTCTAAGAGGTGTACTCACCAAGCGTTGTCCCAGAATGACACGACTGGGGTATTATCAATACCAAAATTGAAAACTCGTATTCAGAAAATGAATCTTACGTCGAAAACAGCCTAAACCATATTATTAATGACAATACTGTTAGGCAATGACAGTGGATCTCACCGTAAGTCGGCAGCCCGTCGGAAGTGGCTTCACCTTTGTTACAAGAGATTAGTCGACGACCCTTTTAGTCAAAAATTACTGCAAACCATAAGTTGGTGAAGTTCCTGACCAAACGTCGTCATCAGTCATCATTCGAAGAGGGACCGACATACATCATCTATGATAACACCTGCTGTCTTATAATCCACCGGGTATATCACTTAGAGCAGAGTAATTGGTAACGTTCGCAAAAAGAAGAAATCAACCTACCCTCGTCAAATCCATCTGTCTTGTCTCCGTGAATGTCACGTATCTGGCCTCCATGACCAGAATCTGAATTAAACAAGGTTAACTCGACAAAACAATGACGGCGGGAGCATTGCTCACAATGAAAGAACAATGAATCGTGTGGTTTAGCATCCTTAACGAGCCATTTCATAGCATCAATCATATTCTGTCTCGTCGGCATCTGACGAGAGTTCGTGGTCCGATCCATCAAAACGACAATATCTCCCGTTTTGAAACCCCATTGGCCTAAACGCGACGAATTAACACAGTGTCGTGTACTACAACAAGAGACTTACGGGTAAGAAACCGGTAAACGTTCTTAACATCATTGATACATCCGTGGAGCTCACGTTTCTGACCCACATAGTTGATACCGATCTTAAAACATCCCAATTAAGCGACGTCGCATTCGCGTTACACTCATTATGATTCCACTCACGCACAGCGCCTTCTTCCGTCCTGTGCACCTCGAGTATTGGTGTCCTGTGTTTATAGGAACCCGCTTCTGTGGCTGAGACAGCGTGAGACCGGCGGGGGCAGGTGCTGTGGCATTCCCTGTAGAGTGAGCACGACGACGATGCCCTTGCACTTGCTTGTGCGAGACGGTGGAGTGCGGGAAATGGGAAGTTGGAGTGATAGAAACTGCGCGGACACGACTAGGCACCTGCGAATGCTGAGTCGATGTCTTCCGCGATCGGGATTGAGGCATTCCCTCTGCGTAATGAACGTGGCGGGATGTCGCCGCTGATACACTTTGCGAGTGGTTTCGCACGTGCCTGTGCTCATGGCTTGAATGATGATGCGGGGAAGTGTGGGGTGGAATGGATCGTTGATGCGGCGCCCGAGGCCTTGTTCCGGAAGAGGCACGGGAAGGGGACGTGCCCGGAGCGAATTGGGGGGACACGGTAGATCGCGGGAAAGTGTGGTAGGTCGGACTGAACAACAGGACATGAAAACCGTCCCGTTTCCAGTTGAGGACCAACTTACTGGGGGCTACACAGCATAACGATTAGTATCGCGCTCCCATGTGAACAAAAGGAGAGTGTATTACTTGTGAGCAGACTTTCTCGGTGGAGGGATGGTAGGTAAACCAAGAGGAACGTGTGGTGCCGGGTGTTTCGCTCGCCTGTAAATATGGTTTGAGTCTGGGGGGTGAGGATGAAAGTAAAACAGGCGCCAACCTCATCTCCGGTGGAGCTTTCGGACTATTTCATCCATGAGACCAGTAAGTCTCGCTCAATTTCGACGCGGAATGACGCACTTAAACTGGATTGGGAAACGTGGATGCGAAGAGGCTTGCTCTTGAGCAGGGTGATTCCCCCGCACATCCCACATCATTGTGTTGATCTGTGTATACGCCTTATAGCGTGGAAAGCAAGAAAAGATAGGACACCCTGGCATGACGGAAGCATCACAGGGCAGAGGAATCAACAATGTCGCGCGGCTTTTATAGTGTGAAATGATGCAGTGGCAGGGACTTACAAGGAGCGGGGCACCCAACAAAGCCTAGGAGAGCTCCGTGAGACAAGGGAGGCGCTCAAAGCGCTGTATTTCGAAGGCGACATCGGCTTTATTTGATTGGTCTCCCGACTGGCACCCTTGCTGTGATATGACTAAAAAGGAGCGTTTGGCTAGGTGAAGCAGTGCATGCCAACAACTGCGCGTTGGCTGGTAGCTATGACTAGGCCAGCATTGGGTATGTCAGCTTTTGTCGCCTAGGGACACAAGGGACGCCAAACGTACGTCCTTCCGGTTTTTACCAGCAGTCAGCGGTCATGTGTCCGAGTTGGCATTCGATGACAACACTTGCTCACGAAGCAGACAAACACAGAGAACTTTTTTTCTACTGATTCACTAATGGTTCGTCATCCAAAATGATTGTGCTGACCATAGCCTCCTAGACGTGCGACCCAGGTACCATTATACAGGCAAGTCACGAGTCCTGACTGTGTCAACTGATCAATCAGCGCATTATTCTAAGATGCTTCGGATCACTCCCTAACCTGTCCAAATTAGATGGGCAATCAGCGATTTTCAGTGCGAATGAGCAGAACTGAGTCGAGACGGTTTGCTATCTTCGACAGGCGGCGCAGTTCCTACACTACAGCTATATACAACAAACAAAAACAAAACTTTGGAATGCCGTCGGCGCCGGCCAAAACTTTCACCGGAAAGCTATGACCAGGATAGTAAACCGGGCATTTGTCACAAAAAAGGAAACAATGACACGGCTTGTTGACTCCGCTTATCGATTTCCCTGTCACTCCCAGCTTCATCCCGACTCATCCGTGACATGGAATTTAATATTAAAAACGTTCCCTTCAAGGCAGATCAATGGGAAGTGACGACTGAGATCGCACGTCAAGTTCTACACGTCTGTCCAGGACCCTTTGTCACCGCACCAGGGGAACGTCTGCCTAATTTCAAGGTGGAACTGAACAAAAGCCCGGCAGGCGGGGTGCAAAACGATGGAACCGGAACACTGGTACTAACCAAGTCGATCGGGAGGAAGTTCCAACGCCTTAATGATCAGCACCCCGTAGATGTGAGGGGGAAAAGGCTCAGGTTCATCCCCAACAGAAAGTCGGTCGGCGTACGGTTGGTCCAGGAACTAGAAAAAGCACACTTCGTAGATCCGAGCATTGAAAGGGATCGTGCATCAAGGATCAATGCTCTCTATGACCCATTCTACATCACATGTGTTCAGATCGGTTCGTGTTCCGCCGGTACCAACCGTAAACGAGCATCTCATTATCGTATGCTAGGCACTTTTTACCATCCTAAATCTGCACATCGTCGGGATCCGCGTTCATTTTCTGTCGAGTGGCAGAGGGATCTTAGCCAACGAAGCATGGGATTACTCTTCTTCAACTACGAGCATAAATGTCTCCGCGTACAGGTAAAGTCTGTAGCAGATGCTTCAATTAACAGATATTCTTATCTAAGCAGATTGGAGATCAATCACAGGAAAAACGTTTCCACAATCTTATAGTTCGCTTTTCGAGCATCAATAAAATGGCAATTGGATATGACGTCGGAAATCCATGTGAGTAATTGTATCGCGACGAATATACTTCTTACCAAGTACATACTGGTAGATATTTGCTTTGACTTATTCACGCCCCCAATGATCCTAACAGAACAGATATACGGCCCCCACAGAGACCTTCCCAAGAGCGAAAAATTCCAACATCGCGAAAGGTCCCTGGATCCAGGTCATGAAATCGTTGCGCCCTATGCACATCATTTGCGTGTCGTGCTTCATGATGGTGGCGATTACGGTTTCGAAGATATCTTAAAGAAATTTGAGTATTATTGTCAAACTGCCATCTTATCCCTGCCAAAACAGGTAGCCATAGAAGCGAATGGCCGTCAAAACTTTTTCTGTGGAAGAATACTGCATGAATTCAGGAAATGGCTACGATCTCCCCCCCTTTCTTCGAACTGGCGCATTGCGTTCCAGGTTGCAGCTCTTTTACACAACGCCGTTGCGAATACAACCGAGTTAATGGAACTTCGTCCGCACATTGAAAGACTGATCTTTTCTTTTGGTGATGCCGCAAGTGATGTCATGCGACGTTTCGTGGAAACTGCATCTTGCCGTCCTCTAGGGCAACCTGTCTTCGAGTGCTTCGAGAACGCACGAAAGAGAGGAACTCGGCGTCTGCGAACGCCACCCTCTAGAGGCCGCTTCTTCTGCCACCATGTCACATTCACTCCAACCCGGATGCTCCTGGAGGGCCCCACCATCCTTCAGTCTAATAGAGTCATTCGTGAGTATGAAGGTTACGAGGACCATTTCATTCGCGTCAGCTTTCTCGACGAGAACCACCTCCGATATAGATGGGATCGGGAGGTTGATGCTCCTGAATTCCTACAAAAACATGTGGGTACATTGCTGAAAGAGGGGTTCGATTTGGCTGGAAGGCACTTTGAGTTCTTGGGATATTCGTCATCGGCCCTCAAGGAGCATTCCGTCTGGTATCTCAACCCGTTTCACCACCCAATAAGAGGGCAGATTACTGCCCAACGGATTCGAGATTCACTCGGTGACTTTACTGGTGTCCAGTACTGCCCATCGAAGTACGGGGCACGAATGGCGGTGAGTCCGGCACCCTGGCCCACTCTTCATTTGCTAAGCGTCGGTTAGCAAGCCTTCTCCGCCACAGATCCCTCCGTACGAATCAGGAGAGATCAGTGGTCCATTATTGACGACATCATTGAGAATGATATCACCTTCACGGACGGCATTGGAACAATATCTCCGGGATTATCGGACCAGATCTGGGAGGCGTTGTGCGCGGACAATCCTTCACTTCCTGTCTATTCCGTCAAGCCCACCGCCGTAAGTCCCAGGTTCGAGATTCATGGCGGCGCTCACTCTTTGTTGTCACAGTATCAGATTCGTTTCCTAGGGTGCAAGGGGGTTGTTTCTGTGGATATGAAATTAAAGGGAATTCAGATGTGTGCGCGACCCTCTATGAATAAATTTGACGTTCCAGGAGAGGAATATGGGACCATAGAGATCTGCGAAGCATTCGGCAAGCCTCGTGCTCCTTATTTGAACAGGTTCGTGGTTGTATTCGGTATGTGTCTGAACACTCATTCTTGGTAATATGACAGACCAGTGGTGATGTTACTCGAGGACCGTGGGGCACCCAAGGAGGCCTTCTTGCAGCTTCAGAGGGATATCGTGGCCAACACGCGGATGGCGCACGAGTCTGCTGATCTATACGCGAAACTACTGGAATCGAACCAGCTCTGTTTCAGTTACCAATTGGCTGCGATTCTTAAAAGACTAAACGCACTGGGACTAGAACTGAAACCGAACCAACTCCAGCAACCACTGGACACGCCATTCTTTGCACGACTTCGCGCATACGCTATCAACCATGTGTTGCGCGGGGTAAAATACGAAGCTCGCATTCAAATTCCAAATAGCTACATGCTTGCTGGTGTCGCTGACGAGGGCCCAGCATATGTGAAGAGTGGACTAGAGAACGTGTACTGCCTGTCTCAAGGGAAGATCTTTGGTATGTATCCAGTCCGATTATTGAACATAATAGCTCTATCGGGTTCGCAGCATGCGTGCAAAGGCCTGAGGATAAAGAGCCGAGTTATATCAAAGGGATGTGTCTCATATATCGCAACCCTGTCATTCACCCCGGAGACGGTAGGACAACTCTTCCCCAGTATTCAAAACCGCTAACAAACAAACAGTACAACGAGTGTATGCCATTGGGCCTCCTCCGACGGATCAAGAATGCTTGTTTGGTCATCTGAAGAACGTCGTCGTGTTCTCGGCTACTGGTAAGTTTGATCCTAACCGATGTCACATCTCAGGTGGTGATCACTCTTCAAGGTACCTGGTCACTGCCGAATGGTTTGGGCGGAGGTGATCTCGACGGGTAGGTCATTCGCCTTTGCATTTCTATGAGCAATGTATTTAAAACTTTTCAGTGATATGTATGCAGTCATCCAATGCGAAGAGCTGCTTGTTCCCGAACACCACGACCCTTCTTCTTACCCGCCAGTAGGGACCTTCAAGATAGAACGACCCAGTACGATCGAGGATGTGTGCGACTTTATCGTAGAATATATCAATTCAGACGTCGTGGTAGGGCATCACGCTATGTATCTCCTCCCAGACGTCGCTTGGTTACTCAAATGAGCTTTAGGGACTCGTTGCCGACAAACACATTACGATTTCAGACCAATCCAAGGTATGGAGTCAATTACCCTTTGTCTATTAGGCTAAGATGTCGGTAAAGCTCGGGTCGCTGGATCCGGATTGCCTCATACTAGCAGAAATGCACAGCTGGGCCGTAGACTACCCGAAAAACGGGAACAAGGTGGATGCCTCGGATATGCCGCGCGCTCTCATGAAGTTCAAACCCGACTGGAAAAGGGAAGACGAGGATCCCTCCGCCCCATCGGATTATTATCAATCCGATCGCGCACTTGGTCACCTCTACCGCAACATAAAATTGGATGATGTGCCGGACACAGCCATTCAATATCAAGGTAACATAGAGGAACACCCGATCTCTATGACTCTCCTGCGGCTCATTCGTCACCACCTTCCAAGGCCGTCCGGACAGACCCCTGCTTTGATCGATTCCCTGTATACGACTTATCGGGAGGAGCTCACCTATATATCCACCACTTTCTCCCTGTTCAACGGACCTCAATCTCCGTTAAGCGAAGAGGAACTTGTCATCGGGACTATCTTGGGCCCTGGCGAGAAGCAACGGCGAAAGCCTCGGCAATATGCTATGAGGGATAATGTTAGCTTTCTCGTACACGACGTCAAGGAACAGCTGGTAGGAAGGCTAGATGAGCTTTCGGAGGCCCAGCTGAAGGAGAAATTGGGTGTTGCATGGAGCGTGTGGTTGTTCAGCCTTGAAAAGGCTCGTTCGTCCCCCGGTGAATTCGGGTCGGAGAGTTTTGGTTTAATCGGGTTAGGCTTGGTATTGGAGTGTTTGGAGAGGCTCGGGAGCTTGCCCCCTCTGTGATCTCCGTGTGCGTCAAGCAGATACGGCAGTCATGGTGGTACATACCTATACACTTTGAATATCAAGAATACATTGTTGGATGCTACTCTTCCGAGAAGGACGGAGCTCAAAGCGGTGGCGGCAGAATTAGTACGCACAGATCTGTGTGAATCTCAACCTCTCGGATTATGAAACTAAGATAAAATCTGAGTTGTAACCAGATGGGACGATGCAAAACGGTAATCAACAAGAAAACTAGTTTTTAATAGATCTTTGGTACAAATGCGGTTAGATCTGTGCGCAGTATCACTGACCAACAAAACAGGTCGTATCAGTTGGAGCCAGCCATTGGCTTATTGAGCACGGTCAACCCGCCCGATAAATGCCCGCTTTTTTGTACAGCCCTGCAAAACCACGTCATTGCGACTGTTGACGACTTTGAAGAGCAGACAATCCATTACGGCGTTTCATCTATGAAACGGCCAGGTGGGTCAACGAGTACAGCGAGTTGGGGTTCGGAGCGAGATAGAAGGCCTGGACACCTCGAACCCTTCAGCTTCCAAGGTATCGATTTCAAGTACCTCCACAACGCGTTACTGCAAGTAAGTAACACAAAATTAGTTGGACTTATATACCTCGACATGCCCGGGATGTAAGTCATACACACGCCATCTATGACCGGTATCATGACGAGCCTCGGCGGAAATTCGCAGTCCGATATGCGAGCTTGCGTTCGCTCCGGTAGATGTAGCATAAGAGTCATCGGAATTTGCGACAACTGCCCGTTCATTCGCCTTGTATGCATATTGCACGTGGTTGTAGTCGCATCTAGTGAAAAAACCAACCGACCAACAACGATTGGTAACAACCAGAGTATCCCCGAAGCGTTTCCCTTTCCGTCGTCGTTGTCTGAGTGAATGACTGGGGACTCGAATGTTAGAGATTCCCCAGGATGAATGCAGAGAGGAAACTGATGAAGGGTTGTCAAGATGAACGGCGGACCCGCAAATAGTTGATCGTTAACCCATCGCTCATTACAGAGTGTATGTAAAGGGAAGGTAGGGGAGCCAAGAGTAAAGATGACGGGTATGAGAATTCATTCTGCGATGGATTATAGGTAGAGTAGGAGCGGATGGGCTATTAACAAAGCGGAGACGAGTCGTGCAAGGTGGGTGAGGGCGAGCAAGGACGTCCTTCTTGTGCCCGGCTTGGCGGCATATGTACCAGCCATTCTCCACCTGTGGACCAAAGCCTTCATCATTCGGCTATTGCGACTTGTTTGTGGGTTTGGAACCTCCTTGATGGATACAACAATCGAGCATCAATGTTGGGTCTATGGCCGTGATATTGGCGGGACCTTCCTAGTCGAAATCTCACCCACAAAGACCGTTGGGCACCTCAAAGAAGCCATCAAGGGCAAGAATAAGGTGGCCTTCAGTAACATAGATGCAGCTGACTTCGATCTTTACGCACTCTCATGTGATAAAGAAAGCGTAAAGGACGAGCTCAATCAGTGGCATCCGAACGGATCGTGCCTCGACCCGTGGATGAATATATGCGACCTTTTTCCCGCCAGTTCCAACAAACGGATACACATCGTCATTGTCGTCATTAATCTCTCCACCCTCTCCTGCTGGGTGCGCGGAAATAGGACTAGTGACATATTCTCTGTCAATGTCCAGAGGACGCAGACCGTCTCCGCTCTCAAGGCAGCCATCAAGGATCAGGTGGCCTACAATAACATAGATGCAGCTGACTTCGATCTTTACGCACTTTCATGTGATAAAGGAAGCGTAAAAGACGAGCTCAGTCAGTGGTATCCGAACGGATCTTGCCTCGACCCGTGGATGAATATATGCGACCTTTTTCCCGCCGGTTCCAACAAACGGATACACATCGTCATCGTTGTTCTCTTCACCCTCTCCTGCTGGGTGCGCGGGAATAGGACTAGCGACATATTCTCTGTCAATGTCCAGACGACGCAGACCGTCTCTACTCTCAAAGAAACCATCAAGAGCAGGAAACTGGCCACCTTCAGCAACATAGGCGCAGACGATCTTGTTCTTTACAAACATCCATACGAAGAAGGAAGCTTCGAGGAAGGTCTCAAAGATTGGACTCCGAATGGCGACAGGGAGCTTGATGGACGTGTCAAATTGTTCTCACTTTTTTCCGATGGCGACGACAGGGAATGGCTCATTATCGTCGTTGCGCCGGGTGCTAGTGTCAAGCGTCCACGTAGGTGGAAACAGGTATTTCTTTTCCTCGCTTATCTATAAACTAGGAAACGTGGCTCAAGACATTCGCGACCAATGGACCAAGAGGCGCAAACGAATGCTGCCGTCGGTGGAGAGACTTCATGCTACTCTCGATCGACCACTGGCTGAGGAAGAAAAGATACCTATTTCTCAATTCAACTTCGACCTGCTTGTCTCCGCGGACCCTTTTAACCCATGTAGCGCATCGCACATTCAAACTCTATTCCGCGTCGACACCGAAGTCGCCAGTGACTTTAGTCATGTCTTTTTCTGCGCTGCTCTGAACACACCGCTAACCGATGGATCGGAGGCGAGTTATCACTCCTTCTGGGACGCAAACTTCAGGGAAATTTTGGAGGTTGTCTTGGGTGGAGAATCCATCCGGGACTCTTGTTTTCATACTAGTACTGGGAAGTTAAGACCAGACTATGGTTGGTTATGGAAGAACCTTTGTCTTTTTCGCGGAGAAGAGAAGGGCCCGAGAAACTCAGAAAACCCACGAACAAAGTTGATTAATAAGTTAAGTTGGGTTTATGATCCCGCACCATACATATTTGGCAAGTGTTGAAGGCTAATCTCGCTTCAAACTTCCGCTCATGCAATTACAGCGTACTACGCCTCTGGGCCGGCCATTTGTATCGCGGCAATCGTCGCACCAACCAAACATTCAGAGATTACCATAGAAGATTTGCACTACGCTAATTTGGGACTCAGGCGTGACCGCATCGCCAACTTGTGCCGGTTGATCAACCTTTGCTCCGTTATTGAAACACTGCATTCCTTCATCGGGGGCAGAATTCCTGATGTGGCCGAATTTGGAACCATCCAACGGTAAGTATGGCCACTTGCATGCCCTGTTGGTCTTTTTCAGTTGAGGCTGCAGGCACGAAAAGAGGATTGAATTCGGAGGTAATCTTGTCCGAAAAGTCTATGAAGGTCGCAATGCGAAAGAACGCGTTGCATATATTAAAAGCATTTATGAGAGATTGGAAGGCAATGGCGTGCCCAATGTGGACCACCTCAAGTCAACCCGGGAACAGTCGCTCTACCTTGAACCCCGGGGTCTCAATACTAAGCCAAAGGACGAGACTGAAGTATTAGCAGCTATCACTTGCGTTTTATGTGCTCTCAAGGTTTATTCTTTAGCTTGGAATTCACCCTGATCTCAGCTTGTATTTCAGGTTGCCCACCAGATACCGCTATATCACCGGGATATTCGATGGGACAATATTATCCGTACAACCGATAAGACCAGGTGGCTTCTCATTGACTGGGAGGATGCATCTGGTATCCCCACCTCTGCTGCGAGCCACCTAAACGAAATCGATCACTCTCCACGGGTATTCCAGCACAATCACGGTCCTGAAGTAGACATATGGAGCATTGGACACCTAATCCTCACCTCACTCAGCTTTGCTTCTGATGTGTCCACGGAATTGATAGGTATAGGGCGACGGATGCAGGCAGATCTTGCAATGAGTGCGGACGAAGCTTTGAACACTATTGAAGTGTATTCAGCGTCCCGGCCCTGAGGGATGTATAGTTATGTGACCTTTGCAGTTACATGACCTTTGTAAAAGGTAGAAATGTCTTCATTACGAACTTAGAGATTAGCCTCTTCGGGCCATCCATTATGTGTCCAAGCTGCGTTGGCGAACTCCGGCAGTGTGCCGCAAGACCATACAATAATCTTGTAAAGATGTAGATAGACCTAATGGACACATAGCTTGTACACGATCACATCCTTCTGGTCAGACATTGCAACCACTATCAGGCCATCTGTGCGCTCTCGTTCGTCGAATGGTGGCACAGACGAACTCACCAACTCATGCAACACTTTGAAACGACATGCTTCCGCGACACGAAGACCATGTACCGTTGGTGGACAGAGCTGACGGACCCGCGAGTCAAGAGCCTGGGGGTAGATCAGCGGAACGAGCGGGAATGGAAGCGCGCACGGCAAAGTTACTGGTGTTGGAGCAGATCCGCGTCGGGAAGTGTCGTGGAGCGATGAAGACGCCCGTATCGCTACAAGACTTCAGCGAACGGGTGGGGCGTGAGCTGGAGACGGACTCACTTAGAACGTGTCGAGGCGAGTCAGACAACCTGAGCGGCGAAAACGGCCGTCAAAAAACGACTTACCAGGTATCGAGGAAGGCCCAGAAGGCAACGGCAGCGAGTGCGTCGGCGAATCAGCCATGCAGTGCCAAGGTACATGACCAGATAGCCAGGTGGTCGAGCAGAGCCGAGCGAGCGAATCAGGAAACATCGAGGGCGGCCGAACATGTCGGATCGATGGAGAGTGTGTCAAACGAGCCACAGAAGGCGGCGGAGACGATCGCGTCACCAGTACGAACCTGGGGAGCCGGAGTCGAGGTCCACCTGACGATTGGGGTGACAGGACAGAGCTACGATACATTGAGCACAACAAGGGCGATGGTAGGGATGACGGAATCGATGGGAGACAAGGCCGTACAGATGGTGCAACGAACGGCACACGCTGCGGGTCGAAACGCGATCGCTAGTTGGAGGAAAAGCGACTCAGCGCATGGGAAGGCTAGATGATCTTTCGGAGGCCCGGCTGAAAGAGGAATTGGGTGTTAGCGTGTGGATGTTCAACCTTCAAAAGCTTGTTCGTCCCCAGGTGAATTCAGGTCAGAGAGTTTTGGCTTACAGTAATCGGGCTAAGCTTGATACTGGAGCGTTTGTTTGGAGAGGCTCGGGAGCTTGCCTCCTTTGTGATCTCCACGTGCATACCCGTACAATCCGAATATCAGGCAAGGCATACTTTATCGGATGCTACTCTTCCGAGAAGGGCGGAGCTCAAAGCCGAGCCGCAGCGGCAGAATTAGTACACACAGATCTGTGTGAATCTCGACCTCTCAGATGATGAAACTAAGATAAAATTTTGAGTTGTGACCAGATGGGACGGTGCAAAACGGTCATCGACAAGAAAACTTATTTTTGGTAGATCTTGGTACAAATACGGTTGGATCGGAGCGCAGTATCATCGACTAAACAAAACTAGTCAACCAGCCATGGTTTCTTAAACACGGTCAACCCGCCCAATAGATGGCCGCCTCTTTGTATATCCCTGTAAAACGGCGTCATCGGCCTTGTCTAGCACGTCCGAGGTTGAGGAAGACGCCAGAGCAACAGCGAGGCTCGTTGGAGATAGTGTCCCGAATAGATCACTACCCGCCGCACTTTCACGACTCAGTGCATCAATAGGGCGACCCTCGAGGCCAGGAGTTCGCCCACACAAACCGGATTGCTGCTCGATACCAGAAGAGATGGGGAAATTTCGTAAAGATGGCTGTGCAAGACCAGAATCAAAGGACGAAGGGCGGGGCAACAGAGGTTCGTGCACACTGTACTGCATTTTTTCCTTCCCTTTCGACTTTTCAGACAGCAACGGAGAAAGGGACGTCTCCGAGGGTTTCCCCACGATGCGGAGAGAAGAGTCGATCGCAACAAGGGAATTCATGTGAGCCACGAGCGATGCGCTCTGGGAAGGTAAAGAAGTGAAGAAAAGAGATTTCTCGAGGGGAGGGGACGTCAACAATGGTGGGCTAAGGGGTAAAACGGATGCGTGCGTATCAGGTGTTGAGGACTGCCGAAGGTCGCCACTGGATGATATGTATGGAGTTCGAGAAGATTGACGTCGTGGTGCCTTCGTATAGATGTCAGGGCATGAACCTTCATGGGTCTTGTAGCCGTCCTCCAGATGACGATTTCGCTTTGGGGAAAGCGCATGGTCGCCTGGGAATTTTTTCTCATTATCTTGGGGTCTGAGCAGCCCAAGCGTGTCCTCTAGGTCATCAACACTAGAACCGCCATCAACATAGCACCGTGTGTTGCGGAAACGGGTTTCCCCGGCCATCGAACGCTCCTTTAAGCTACTAGCACGGCGCACCTGGCTAGTAGAGCTTTGAACGACGGTTTCATCGTTGGGCGCGAGGATGCAATCCTTGCGTGTGGCAGGTATAGGGCGATAAGGTCGTCTGAGCTTTAGTATGTCGAACATGCTGCGTCGGAATGGCTTCGGAAAATCTGCGTCCTGCTCTTGGAGTTGTTTGGAGTTGTCCCCGAAAACTGATGGCGAAGGGATATGTATCGCTGAAAAAGGAGCACCATTTGATGGGGTGGAGGACTGTTGCACAATCGCTACGCTGGGCAGCGCATGGAACGGGCCTTTCCGACTAACCACCGTGAATCTCTCTCCATCGTTCGAAGGAATGATAGTCTGAGTATAGGTCGACCCAGGATCCGATGTCCGAGTGGTGTCAATCCGGATCGGTTTTGGCATGTATCGGGAACCATGAATGTTGGGAGTGCTGCCAGCGACAAAAGACACCTGATCCATGCTTGGATATCCACGAACAAGGAAATGATCCTCAGCGTCATTTTCTGGCGGTACATACGGGGGACCAGGCACGAGAGGCGAAGTACACAACAAACGGCATCGCCATTCGAGCAGTATCGCAGCAGTGACAGCACCAAGTACGACACCGAGTGCAATGAACAGCGGGATGAGATAGAGTAAGTTGACCTGATGAGGGTATGAAACCTTCGGTAGGACAGCTTGGTTTGGTGTCGTCGCCGGGGGCAACGCGGTGATTTGGACCAAAGAGGCTGTTTGGATGCCGCTCGGTAGAGAAACATTCTCAGCATTGATGTTCGGCGTGGCGATGAGTACAGCAGTCAAGGTTGGCAGATGCCCTGCCGGAGAGTAGGGCCGCGGATGACCGTACGAGGGGCTCGGGAGCGGTGGGATTAGTTGTTTAATTATGTGCCCGCTGGCGACACCTGGAAGGGAGAGTGATGTAGGGGAGCTTGAATCTATATACACCATCTTTTCTTGATGGAGATTTGTTATTGTAGATTGTAGTCGGGGCCAAGCACTATAAGCTTCACTCGTGATTCCACGCCCAGAGCAGACAGGTCGGCTTCTGGTCGCTCCAGTGAAAGGCCGGCAGCGATGAACGTAGACCGGCGGATGAGATGAGATGATGGGGAATACGAGGCGCCAGCGACGCCCGATCGTCTTGTCTTTCGCCAAAACGTAGTTGGACGAACTGCCAAGTCACGTTAGAGTGTCATTAGTAGAAACGCTGCATGCACTCACAAAGCGGGGGAGGTGGCTGCAAAAGCTCACTTCTGTCTGTCGGCGTAGATGAAGAGAAGACCCGTCTGGGTACTTCTGCCACGGGTTGGATATGTGGCGACTCCGGACTTGAAGTCGGCCGAAATATCAGAGGAGGAGCCGAAGCAGGCCGCTGGAGAGGTGGAGACTTCGGTGCCCTGAACGTCCTCCTTGGAGGTGAAAGGAATGACGTGTCCAAGCTTGAGACTTCGACAGGAGAACGAGGACCGTCTTCGCTTTGGTCGACGTTCTCGAGGGTGACCATGACTGGTCGCGTCAAGTCATTTTGACTTCGACGGGCGAAATTAAAAGCAGACGTGCTCTGTCTAGGGTAAAGTGGGGTAGGCGAGACAAGTACGGTCAAATCTGACATGATGGTGTTTGTACTTTGGCAGCGCCGGGTGAATGTTACGAGAGGGCTTGAAGGGCCCAACACCAAGCCGCTTGTCGGGCCGAGGTGCTCCGACGCATAGTGTCATTTTAATCCGGCCGTTTTTGAGGCCATATACCGCGCTCATAAAAGAATCGGTCCCAGAATGTGTTTGCTTCATATACATGATCCTTTCTGTCCGCACCAACGTTACACGGTACAAGCTACAAACTGGCATGGGTTGCCACGACGACCCACAGCTAGCCAAACCGTTCAAGGTACAGCTAACATTGAGTAAGGCTTGTTTCATTTATGATGAAACGGCTAGACAACCCGTGGATTTAGAAAGAGGTACGGAAATGGCATCTGCCACGCCCTCACCCACGGGCGGGCTTCCCTTAATTCATTTACGACGAAACTACTAGACAATCCGTGGGTACGGGGATGCTATGCATCCGTCGTGTTCTCACCCACCGGCGGGCTTCCCGTCACAGATTTTCTCTTCCGGTGATTGCGACTGTTGACGACTTTGATGAGCAGACAGTCCATTACGGCGTTTCGTCTACGAAACGAAACGGCCAGGTTGGTCAACAGGTACATCGAGTTGGGGTTCGGAGCGAGATAGAAGGCCTAGACCCTCAAATTCTTCAGCTTACCGGGTATCAATTTCAAGTACCTCCACAACGCGTTACTGCAAGCTACTACGAGTAAGTAGCGGTATGGCGAGCTCGCGCTCGTTCCTTCGCTCCTTACACACTTCAGATCTCGGGATGAGGAGGAATCACTTCACTTCAATTCAACCATAGGGGTATCTAACATAATTTACATCTACATATAACGCATGAAATTAGACGGACAACGAGTCTCACACAAGGTACATTGAGAATACGAACACAAAACAACAGAACGCGGCAAAAGCAAACCCGCCGATCCACGCCTTCCTCGTCAACTCGATATCGCTCGCACTCGGTTTTAAAACATCGAATGAGTGAATCCTTGGCACGTCAATTCGTGAATTACAATAACAGTTCAAGTACACGCCAGTATATTGGAAAATTGAGCTGGCAAGGATGCCGATTGTGCTGACGATGGCAAGCACCCTGCCTATCCAACGCAGCCAGTCTGCGATTCGTATCAGCGTGCGCCCGCAGATCCACCTTTCAGAATTTCGAGTTGTCCCACTCGTCCGCGCGTCTATATCAGTATCGGGTGGTGCGTCTTCTTTCTTCGTGCCATCGTCTAGAGTTTGAATCTCGACCATTGGTATAACAAAGTCATTCTCTCCAATTAAGATGTCGGGATCGCTGGATATTTCGTAGGATCTGCTGGTGCCTTCAGCAACTATTTCCAGGTGGAGCACAGGTTGTTGGTACACTAGATGATGCCCATAATATCCCAACACGCTCGACGTAGCGGGCAATATCCACACGGCGGTGGATAATATCGCATACGTTACATATGCAAGAGAGCGGCACCCGGGTCCCTAAATGAAAGTCAGCCATTCGTTTTTTTCACCAAGGACAGCTCCACTCACGAGGGTTGGCGTATACCAGTCAGCAAGGATAGCTGCGACGGTTGTTCCCAATTGTAGGAATAATGCCATCAAGGAGGATATGACCACATTGCAGATCAAGCCTGGAGGCCAGAGGAGATTAGACTCAGAACGTTCGTGATCGTTGGGCAGAGTCGAGGGATATCCGAACGTACATTTCCTAGAATGCGTTTGCCATCCACGCCAATACGCTTTCTAGATTTTTTCGAAGCTGTGCGGTAGTATAGCGAGGTCAAATAGACGTTGCGGTACCATAGGGATATTTTCGCATAGTTGAAAACAGGAGGCGTTCGTAACTCGTCGGGGGATATGATATCATTGGAACACAACGAATCTAGGTTGGGGCTGATAGTCAAACCGAAGTCGGAGTCGACGGTAGATGTAGCACGGGAGTCATCGGAATCTGCAACAACGACCTCATTCGCCTTGTTGTACGCATATTGCACGTGGTTGTAGTCGCATCTAGGTGAAAGAATCAACCAACCAACAACGATTGGTAGCAACCAGAGCATTCCCGAAGCGTTTCGCTCCCCATTGGAATTGAGGATGTTCGCTATGTTAGAGAGGGAATTGGATGCATTCAGGATATAGGCGACGATCACCCAGACGATAGACGTTGCAGACGCGATGGACCACCTGCGCGAGTAGCCAAGCTCACGTGCGAATGTGTTCCACCAGTCGTCGTTGTCTGGGTGAATGACCAGGGACTCGAATGTTGCGAATTCCCCAGGATGAACGCGGAGAGGAAACTGTTGAAGACTCGCCAAGACATGCACCACAGATCGGCGGACCGTGACACTAGGATAGTTGATCCCCGCGAATAGTTGATCGTTAACCCATCGCTCACTAAGGAGTGTCACGTAGAGGGAGTATGCGGCAAGGGTAGGGGAGCCAAGAGTGAGGATGACGGACATGAGATTGTCCATTCTGCGATGAGCCCCAAAAGGTAGCTGCGAAATCAGGGCAAGATACGGAAGTAGCCAAGCGGCAAACCCCTGGGAGAGCGCGGTCCAGAAAATTCATACTGTCCCGACGCACAGTATGTGGAACAGGCAGTATAGAAAACGGCTGTAGCTGTGTCTAGAAAGGTGACATATTGCCCCTCACTGGTACGGAGGAGGGATGAAGCGTTCGTGCTTGCTGGGATACCCAAGGTGCAATTACTGTGGGAATACAGGTACCGATCGGGGAGCGCGCCACTAAAGAGATTAACTCAGTCGTGCGCGTGATGCAACGGACTAATATATTCACCTAAAGAGATTAACTACATACGAGTAAGCAATCAGTAGATAGTGAAAGGCTAATAAACTCACCTCAGTCGTGCACGTGATGCAATGGACTGAGGTGTTCGAGTACGAACTACACATCTTATATACTACACAGAAGGCTGTACTAGCTAAATCATATGCAAAGTTATGGGCACTGGAATACTGATGAAAGAACATACACGAGAATGCTACGAACATTGCCCATATGATATGGCGTCGGCACACGATGGTGGCGTGATGGCGCATCAGCGCTCCAGTGATCTGGTCGGTCCAGTGCCGGTTGTGACTGCGCGCGTGCTTGGATTTCCAACACTCCCCCTCAAGCCGTGAGCAGTCTGGAATCGTCGACGAAAATCTTGATGGTATAACAGCGCACGTCCGAGTGTGATATGAACTGGCCGTTCCGTCCTTCCGTCGTCTTGTGAAATATTTCCCGGTGGAGGGCCCCAGTCGTCTGATAAAAAATGGGCAGTAAGCCCCTTACTACGCTCCCCCTTACGCCCTTGTGTGATCGGTGTGTGCGTCTTCTTGCAGCGAATGTTGTTGACCTTGATTTTATTGACCTTCGACCTGTCGATCAATTTGGTATCGACTTTGCATCGAGCTCCCGTGAGTGCGATATGCCCGAAATGGCTACGTGTGTCCCTTGTGGTTATCTTCTCCGTCTTGGCGTTTGCGGTCTTGCTACCCCGCACAACGTGGTACGGTCCCTTTGAGATATTTGGCGTGTTTCCTAATGCGGCGCCCTCTTCCCCTTGAGTGATACTTGAAGTCGTTGACGGCCCTTGCGTATCCTCTCGACCTATCTGTGTGATGCCGTCCTCTGGCGGATCTGGTACCTGTGTGAGCCACAAATGCAATTCTCTCGATCCGTTTGGCACTCCAACAACCGTGTCCGTGTTCCCGACCTGCAGTAGATCAACCACCTGTGTGATCCTCAACCAAGTCGCCGATTTCCATTGCAACAAACTCTGGCCGATCTCTGGCTGTGCACAATCCGTTTGATGTATTGATGAGGTCTCTATACCTCCCACGATGAGTTGGTGTTGTTACGGTTGTACGTTTTATTTCCTACTTTCTCTTTCCGTCGTCGCACTTTCCCTCTACTTTTCACTAGTCCATTCCTGTCTTTCCCATTCCGTCGGATGTTATTTCACTTCTAGGCTTAGTCACTCACTGAC
This sequence comes from Xerocomus potaroensis, assembly GCA_038088895.1. NCBI lineage: Eukaryota > Fungi > Basidiomycota > Agaricomycetes > Boletales > Boletaceae > Xerocomus > Xerocomus potaroensis. Next base: position 5,821 of record JBBPJT010000285.1, on the reverse strand, counting down.
TGCCTCGTGTCCCCATCTTTTCCACACTATACCCTTAGCCCTACCCCAACGTTCCTCATTTAGCTACTGTTACGTAGTGAGCCAATAGCTTCGAATGGCAACAACTACGAGGGCGACAACAAGATAGACTGCGAGGAGGAAGACAACGAGCGAAGTGAATACGGATAACACGACATCCACTAGGATGGTCGTGAGAACGAAGACGGCTATAAAGATGAACGTGATGTCGATTGGGATATTCGTCAAGGGCTCCTGCCAGGATGATGAGGGATGGGAGTCGACCAGGGATAAGGGGATCCTCAGGGCACAATGGTGGAGTGAGGCGAGACGGCGATGGAATCCTCAGGGCTTGGCAGCAGAGTGAGGAGACTGCCACAAGAAGTTACTAGCCCACACTTAGGCAGGTAACAGTGAGATTAAGCTTAGGGTACGACATGCAAGTGCTACTCTATATATACTACCAGACATGGCGCACAGACCATGCTGACTAAGCACTGCATATGGGAAACCCTCAACCCTGGTGCAAGGGTTGACCTAATGAGGAAACGCCCTTAGCCTTGGGCGTAATACGAGGTAAGCTATTAACAGGAATGGCCATGAGGCAGAAGTGAAGAAGGCCTCATGGCGGACACGTGTACGGCACGTTGCCGGTAATACAAAACGACCTAGGAGACAAGTGTTATCCTACGGTCCGAAGAAGGCCTCATGGTGGACACGTGTACGGCATGTTGCCGGTAATACAGAACGACCTAGGAGACAGGTGTTATCCTACGGTCAGGAACACAAGAACAAAGGGAAATCTATATCGTATACCGTGGTAGGAAGACGGGGGACACTAGGAAAAAGGATACTGTCTAGACTTAGTTGTTAATAGGGTGTAAATGTAGGAAAACCGTAACAGCTACTGTACAGCTTGGTCCGTTCGCCGTTGGGACTAGTATAACTACACAACGACATGTACTAGTAATGCAAGCTAGTTCTACGCAATAACACGTAGCTTCCTAGTTTCCGAGCCATTCCTAAGGTCAATCCGAAGTTGACTAGGAATTCCCCACAAAGTCTCAAGTCGCTTCACTTCCACTACGTCAGCGTAACAGGTGTGGTGTGATGACGCGCGATCCCCGGATCTGGAATTTCGATCTGGCTCGCCCCTGCATGTTCACCCGTCACCCCCAGAGCGACAATTCTAGAGTCCACAGCAGGGTCTGTCCAGTCAGCAGGTATCCCACCTCCGACTTCCAGCATTTCTGACATCTCCGCTTCCCAAATATAGATTGATTCCGTGGGTCCGCTCAGTAATGCCACAGCGGCGTCTTCCAGGGCCTCAGGGTCCTCAGCCCAGTCGACAGGTGCCTCACCTTCGACTTCCGGCATGTCTGACTCTTCCAGGTCCCAATGATAATCAGCGTGATCCTCATCTGTGACTGAGAACCAATCTGCGCACTCGGATTCATCGTCTGATTCTCCCGATAGTAGTAGTTGCCCTGCGACTGAACCGTCATCGCTGGCATCGTCCCAAACTCTGAAAATGCTGTCTTCATCTTTGGATGCTGCGTTCGCTGAGTTTTCACTTGCCGGCTTCTTCTCGGCATCTTTCCTGTAATGGAATGCGACCAGATGCTCAGTCGAGCCGCACTCCCAGCATTTGCGTGGGCCTCGTCTTGTTACAGTTATGGATCTTGACCCCTAGTGTTGGGGTCATCGTTAACATTCATGAAGCTCCCGTCATCCCCTCCCTTCACTCCCATCTCTCGCCGTACGACTAGTTGCCACACTAGGGTCGTACCATTATGGAAACCATCTGTCGAGTCATGGTGACTCGACCATTATGATCTTCTGTCCCGAACGGGTGTACCCTTGACCCCGTTCTTCTATGCTGCCACACGGCGTGATTGCCGTGCTTCATGTTGTCCTCGTGGCTTTCTTTGCTTCTACCACGAGGTGTGCTTCTTGCTTCTAGGGCTTAGGGCTTACCCTTGGGTTCAGGGTATTTCTATACGTAGCACATTAGGTAACATGGTCTGTGCACGTCCCTAGTTGGTATATAAGTAGAGACCAGTAGCGCTGAAACCCTAAGTTTCAGCTTTAACCTCGGTACGTTTAACCACGGTACGCCGACTTTGTCGTCAGTTCTTTGCTTGTACCTTGCCTAGCATTGGGCATTATTTGATCCATCTTTCCCCCTTGCTACTCCTTCATTATGGCTTGATCCCATCCAAGAGTGACCTTCAAGGCCGAGAAGAGCTCAACGCTGAGTGTTCATGCCTGCAGGCAGGTACAGGCAAAACCGTAACACAAACGGACAGGGTGTTCGACCCAACCGTCTCTCGCGCAGCGACCCCCCGTCTTGTACAATTGCTTAGTGAAATAGGTCAACAATGAGAACCAACTCCTCCCCCGACACTAACTGAGAATCCCATCCTCCTTTCCGAACCGTCACCACTTATCGGCGGATCACAATTAGCTGCCTTACGATGAAGCATGGGACTCGAACCGTCCCAAGAAGAGTCACAGACTAGTAGTGACGAAGAAACCCCCCCCACGCCAGTTCAAATCCTTGTTGACGTCGCATTCCCACCTCCAACAGATCCAGTATTACCCCTCGCTGCACCACGACCAGTAGCCGTTCCCCCTTCACAACTAGCAGCAGGGCAGGACCCACCCTTTATGGAAGAAGTGGAAGAACTTCCTGCTCTCGACCAAGTACCACACATAACGTTTCCTGAACCTCCTTCTCCTCCATCTTCCATTTTCGGACCTACACCACCCTCACCAACCGTCCCATTACCCGGAATGGCCGAATGAAAAATGGGATTACCATCTGAATTTTCTGGACGGACTGATCAGGCGATGAGCTGGAGCATGGCTATGAACGCATACTTTACACTCAATCCCACCATCTATGTGACAGATGGAGACAAAATTCTCACCATGTTAAGTAAACTAACAAAAGGGAGAGGACTCTCCTTTGTGGAGAAATGGTATACCAGACTCATTGAATCGCCAACGACCCCAACGTACGATGAAGTCATGACTGACTTCACTCAAACATTCTACCCATATAATTTTAAAGAGCAAGCACGACGAAAGATGTTATCCATCACACAAGATGTGACCCGTATCGATGGATTTCAAACCTATCTCACCTTGTTTCAACTCCACACGTCGCATGCTGAAGTCACGGACGAACAAACCGTCATTGATGCCTTCGCTCGAGGATTGGACTGTTACGCTGAACGTAGCTTTGAAGAAGCGAGAGTGAAGAGGCGATAGGAATTCCTAGTCAACTTCGGATTGACCTTAGGAATGACTCGGAAACTAGGAAGCTACGTGTTATTGCGTAGAACTAGCTTGCGTTACTAGTACATGGCGTGGAGTATTTATACTACCCTACTGACGCACGGACCAACGGCTAAAAGGAGTCATTGGGGTAGGGTCAAGGGTAAGACGTGGGAAGAATGGGGACACGAGGTCGTCAACATATGACTAGACCTAGAAAGGGAATAACGTCCGGCAGACTGGAAATATGAAAGAGTAGAGACGATACGGCAAAGAGAAAGTACTAGGCAAGAGACAAGGAAATAAACGGGCATAGGAGAAGAAAGAAGCAATCGTAACAGAATGTCGCTGGTGAGTTGCAAAGGCCGAAGAACATGACGGTTGGTTCGAAGAGACCAAAAGGGGTGATGAAAGCCGCTTTCCATCGGTCTTCAGGCCGAATAAGGACATTATTGTATCCCCATCGAATGTCCATTTTGGTAAAAATCGACGATTCCGTAAGTTTGTCAAAGAGGTCTGAGATCAGTGGCAAAGGATATGCATTTTTAACAGTATGCTCGTTTAGGTAGCGATAATCTTGACATGGTCGAAGATCACCGGTCTTCTTTGGTACGAAGAAGAAGGGAGATGCTTGTGGCGATTGCGAAGGTACAATCCGCCCGGTTGAAAGGTTTTCATCCAGGAATTTTCGGCAAGTGACTAGCTCAGCGGGGTTCAGACGATAGACTTTTCTGATCTTTGGTACAAAGTTGTTTGTTAATGTGATGGAGTGGTCGAAGGCGTGTGAGGGAGGAAGAACACCTGGTTTAGGCTCGTCGAAAACGTCAGTGAAATCGCTGATGAATTTTGGGAGTGAGGCATCGGCCGACAAGTTTTCTTGAGCTAGGGTCGTGGAAAGAGTTGTACGGGCGATTTGTTGTGGGGGGGAGAAGAATCTTTTCTTCCATTGTTTGGCTATCCAAGCATCTGGGGAGGAATGAAGGTATCATAGGAGAAGAGCATGATCATCAAAACCGCTTGACCGCTTATGGGAAGAAGGGAGACCTGGAAGTTGGATTACTCCTCTCTCCCAATTAATCAACGGATTGGTTTGTCGTAACCAAGGCAGTCCGAGGATTGCGTACTCTTTCCCCAAAAAAGTCACAAGAAATTCCCACTCATCTGTCCACCCCGGGACGCTAGCGGTTAATACCACTTTATGGGTAATACGCGCCCCTTTGTTGTGAGTTCCGTCTACATTCCGTACGTCGAGGTGAGTAGAGAGGGGGGTGAGGGGTAAGCGATGTTTTCGTACAAAAGCGAGGTCGAGGAAACTTCCAGTGGCGCCACTATCAATTAATGCGGAAGTGTTGACTTTTTGAGAACCCGATGATACTGAGAGAGGAATATGCATAGATTTGGTTGATCTCCCACTAGTATACATGAGGGCCACGATATTGGATGGAAAGGGTACCGTCAACTTAGTTCCTTTCCTTGCTAAAAATCCGCTTCTACGTGGGCGATCTCCTCGGTTCTGGTTTCTTCTGGGGAAGCACTATAACAGGCTTGTAGGACTTGGTGGATTTGTTCTGTTGTGGTGCCTTGCGCTACTAAGGTGGCGATATACTGATCGAGCCCCGTGGTAACATTGGTTCTGATGTTTTGTCGGGTAGGAACGGTATTTCCTCCATTATTGATTCGTTGACAGAAAGGGTTATTGGTCGATGAGTTGGAAGGACGAGGGGTGGTAGTAGGGTGGTCTTCCCGAGGTCGACGTGGACCCATTGATCCTCCTGGATGGTTACTTGTGCGACATCCAATTCGATGGCATGTAAAACATCTGTTTTCTCGCAGATGTTTTGCCCGATTGGCTGGAGATAAGAACACTGCATCGACATCCATAGCATTTGGATCTCTCGGTCGCCCAACGTTGAGCGTTCCGCCAGATCGTAAGGCGCGAATTCGTTGTTGTTGCGCGTGGAATTTAGCTGCCGTGGTTACCCATTCTTCGAGGGTGGCTGGCAAGACTCCCATAGAGAGAATCATTTGGGCGATTTGGGGGTCGAGTCCCCCAGCGAAAGCGTCAATTAGGGTAGCGTCGTCTGTGACACCGGAACGTGCAGCGTGCAGTTGGAAATCTGCCAGATAATTCTGGAATCCCTCTTCTCTATCTTTAAGATTTTGTCGAGTATTTAACATTTTTCGTCTGGCTTCCTCTTTGAAGTTATAGGGATAAAAGGTTTTGCCGAAATCTTCCATAAAGACATCATAAGTTTTTTGAGCAGCGGGAAGGGCTGCGTTGTTTAGGCGAGTATACCATTTTTCGGTGAAGGGGATGCCTCTCCCTTTCGTGAATTTGCTTAGAGCGGCGAGAATCTTATCCCCATCCGTGATGTAGATTGTGGGGTTCAACGTAAAATAGGCCGTCATGGCCATTCCCCAGCTTACTGCTTTCGACGTTTCTCCAGTGAAATCAGAAGGCATTCCAGCCTTTCGTTCAGGGGGGTTCTGAGGGACATTCATGACTGGGGGAGGGGGTAGAGCGAGATATGGGGGTAACGGG